>PNEQ01034243.1:201112-244200 GCA_003012365.1 Medauroidea extradentata
TATATATATATATATATATATATATATATATATATATATATATATATATATATAGAGAGAGAGAGAGAGAGAGAGAGAGAGAGAGCTAAAATTTATCTTAGATATTTAGTTTATGTAATTTTTTCTTGGTAGGGCATACAGTATGTCTGGTAGGCAGATTAAAAGTAGGCTAATATTAATTTATGTTATTTCTAAACGAATCTTGAAAAGAGGGCGAGTTACAAACGAAAGAAGTGTTTTGGACATACGCCATTGTAGCAAAGGGTGTGTCACAGAAAAACAGAGAATTTACAAAGACAGACGAATAAACACGTGAAATTACGCAAAGAATTCAATCAGTGAGTTACAATCAACTAGACAAGAAAATAAATCAACCGAACTGAGTCCCCGGAGACAAAAAAAGTCAATAAAAAATCTCAGATATTTCAGCAAAATAAATTCCATTAGTGAGTGCGAAACAACAGACAAAAGTCATTACAAGGACAAACAGGACAAAAAAAAAAACGAAGGACAAACTAGCTGGTTGTAGATAACATAACAGGAAGACAGACACCTTGAGTAATGCGAGCGAATACACAACACAGTACCTTTGAACGCCCGTTATTTTGTGAAAAAGAAATAACTTGAAGTAACAGTTTAATACCAAAATTTGTACGAAATCGTAAAATGTAATACACTGCATACCTGAAGTGAAATTGGGTTAGGAGTACACCTATGATTCCTCTGACTCTTCGTTTACGAAAGTGTATAATTTAAGCATAGAACGTGAAACGGGCTCTTTAATGATGGTTTTGTGAATAATATTATTTTAATTCTAAAACATTACAGGAATCGCAAGAGTGTCATTGAGATGTATCGAAATTTTTTTCTATGTAGCCTAATTTTTCAAAAACAGTTATATAACTTTGGCTATTTATTGCCTTAGTAAAATTTTGATCAAGTCGAAAAATTTGTCTAAGCCGATAGTTAGCAAAAATATATGTAGTTCTTTGCGATACAGTACTAGCAAACATAGCAAACATTACTTTGAAAATTCGAATTTGAATATTTTTACGATATCTGCCTATTTTTGCGATTAATAAGCTAATGCTAGTTACGATTATATTACTAGGAGTGGCTTTAGTTAGTGATACTGGTGCGTGAGTCGGGCTGCAGAGTTGTAACGAAAGTATTATTTTCTTGTATAGCTACTAAAATGTTTCCAATTCGTTAACTTACGAAAAATACACACTTAGAACTGCGTCTCTATGGTTTAAAGTCGTTCGCTAATTAAAAACACGGTTACCAAGCTCCTCAAAAGCGATAAAATTAAATTCTTCACGATTCTGTAGCTGAGGATATATCAACCTTAATCGTAAAACAAAATCATAGAAACCTGTATTGGACTTTACGACGTACTTTCCACAAATAAAACAACAGGGTCATCGTTTGAAGTCCCGTTGAAAAACACTTTCTACGGAAACACTGCTCGCTATTTTTTGTACTTCGCGCCTAGAGGCGATAAGGTATTTGACGGACGTATTATAATAGTCTTATCGCCTTTCCCGTTGCTGTGCCTGAAACGTAAAAGAAAGCTAAGGTCCACTAACTTGGGGTGCTAACTCTGATCTCTGGGACGAAAAAGGATAAGGATTTACATGCTAAGTTATTTCAGACTTCAGTTTCCCCTAAAAATTCGCCACCTTTGACATTTTTGTTTATCTCAGTGCGTCAGATATGATATTTTATGTTTCTTGTATATATTTTTTTCTTCAATATCCTTAATACTTCAAACAAATAAGTTTTATCACGTCAGAAAAAACTCTCGGAAAAATAATTAGTTTCACAAATTTGTATTCATATATAGACTGTTCGAGATGAAGTGAGCCCTAAGAATAGTCTAGTAAAATTTCTATTTTCAGCCAATTCGTATCTTTCCGCACGTAACGAGTAACGAAGGGAAATATCAAACCTTTCTGGACACGTCTCTTGATGTTTCGCGTGTATGAAAAATAGTACAGTCGATAGCAATCGTTATAATTTGATACATAGAATTTCATCAACTATGCAAAATTCAAGTATGTCGATTTCAGTAGATTTTATTTTGGTGTTTAAGAAAATACATTGAACTATTTTCGGCAAGTTGCTGCCAACAATACAAGCAGTAAAGGAACTATAGTTTATGTTGAATTTTATGCAGTAACGGCTAGTGATATTTTTGAAAGGTTTAACTTTTAGTTCTCACTTTATCCCGGATGACCTAGGGTCGCGGTGGCCCAGGAGTCCGACCTATCGCCTCCCACCAGGGCGATCCGAGCTCGGTTCCCGACGGGGTCGGTCCCCGGATTTTCGCATGTGAGAATCGTGCCGGGCGATGCCGCTGGTCGGCGGGATTTCCCGTTTCCCCCGCCAATTCATTCCGGCGATGCTCCATTCTCACTTCATATCACCATTCACCAGCGCTAAATACCTCGACGTTAAACTCTGACAAATCCTCTTCACTTACTCACTCACCCGAACGACGTATGGAAATAATCTTCTCTCCTCAATGCAGGAAATAGTTTTCGTCCGAAAGCTACATCTTGAAATGTGACGGAGCAGCAGTGTATACAATGTAACACATAAATCACTTTCCTCAGTCATGCTACATCTCCAAGGGTGACCACCTACCCAGGGTTGTAGAGCTTCAGCGGAATCAATGGTGGATCAAGGAGGGAAAAGGGGGGGGGGCAATGCCTTGTGGGCATTCAAGTGGAGAAAAATTATAATTTTTTATCTGTATAAAATTATACAAATTTTGTAGACATTACTTGACAACACATTTTCATCTTACCAAAAAATTAATTAGCTCTGCCAGTTTTCCCATAACGACATTTCAAAGCGAAAATTTGCATATTTATACTTTATACAAAACTTGAGAACCAGTAAACATAATGAATTGAAAACAAAAATCACATAACACTACATAACACGGTGTACGGCTTGAAGGACATAACTCATTTTAAAGTATTTTTGTATTTAAAAAATGTATAAAATTAACAAATAATTTGCGAATTTTAGAATTTTTAATAAATACAAAAATTTTGTGTAATGGGTTTTTATATAGCCTACTTCAAGTAGTAGCTCAGGGCATGAAGTTACTGTGCGAATTGTGTGATTTCGTGATGTTTATCGATTTTCAAGTTTTATATGAAGTAAAAATAAGCAAATTTTTACTTTGAAATGCCGTTGTGGGAAAGGTGGCTACGTTATTTTTTTTAAATAGGAAAAAGTACCTACTCTAAGTAAAGTCTATAAAACTAACACTATTTCATACAAATATAAAATTGTAATTTTTCCCCACTTGAAACCTTTAAAATAGAGCTGTATCCGTACCCCAAGACAAAACCGGGAAGTTCAACGGTCCTCCCACGAAAAAAATTTGTATTTTATGGTGCAAAATGGTGCTATTAAAGTATTGTCAGAACTAAAAAAAAATTATATACTCAGTAGGAAATGGTAATATTTTTAGTGATAAACTATGCTTTAAAAGTGAAAAACTTTGTGCTCATTTGAAATAAATAAGGTATAATTTTAAGCTTCCACTTCCATATTGTTGAAACGTATGATTCCATTATTAAGAAGGCGTGGTGCATAAGCATTAATCGATAACTGTAGGTTTCTTGAAGTGACTTTTGCGAAAATTAAACAATAGCAATCCTAGACAATAGTTTTAGCCAACGTTTTAAACAAAATAGTTCCCAGTTTTACGACCTTCTGAGGCACGATCTCTGACGCCGGAACCACGTGCATTTAATAGCGGCGCAAGAGATCACGCGTAACGAATTAGTAATTTTGGATAAATATTTACTCATAAAGTTGGCAAAAATGCCATTATCTAGGAATGTAATTGAGTATTTTATCCATATTGGCTTCGAAAAAAAGCGTAGATAATCAATTGATGTTTTCAGCGTTTATTTATCTACCACGCACTCTTAATGCTGTGTTGTCTTTTATGAAGCTCTAGGAATTGGTTAACGTAAATTGTTAATATTTTACTTGCCATTTATTTGATGGTTGAGGGGGGGGGGGGGGGGTGAGGCGCTGTGTATCCGAATTTGCTGCCGATAAATGTTAATTCTAAAACTGCTCGATCTACGTAAATGATGTCTGCTTAGGAATACCATTCAAAGAACATTACACGTATGTATACACATTTCTTGTACTCAGTTTATCTATCAAGTTAAATTTCACGCTGCCGGAAAATTACGAAAGTGGGTGTTTTGCGAACTTTTTTTTTTTTTGCTATGTAACCTTGGCGTATAATCAATTTTTAATAGTATAGTAATGTACGACACATCTATGCCTTTAATATTACGTCATAAAATTATATGGTCACCACTGAATGTCTAATAGAAGCGAGTAGTCAGCATACCAGTTCAGTGACATGCGTCTATGGGCGAGGGGGAGGCGAAATGCGCGTGCTGTGTCGTCTTTATCGCTTCCGCATTTCTAACCCTTTAAGGTTCTTATCTAGGGAGGCTGCGCTAGTGTGTGTGAGGCACAAAATCGATAACGCGCTAAGGGCGTCGTCAGCCGGCGTATGTACCGCAGTATCGTCTTAACGAGCCTGCCACGCAACTGGCGTGCGGAACTTCACTATTAATCATTTTCCTATGGGACTTTAAGCGGTGACCATGCCATTTTATTTGTGGAAACTACTGTTTAAAGTTTAACGCATGCTTCTATCTTGCCGTTTTTTTAAAATCCTGCCGATATGTTTCTAGATACGGCAGTCTGAAAAGGCCGTTTTTAGCCATTTTGAGGGTCCTAAAAATTATATTTGTAATAAGCTTCTATAATTTTTAAAATTATAGAAGCGTTTTATGAAGTGTGCGGTCTTTTCGTAGACACACACGTGTAATGCACGTTGAATAGATTCGTAAAAAAAAAAATACTAATCGTAACACGCTGCAAAAAGTTTTCAGCGCAGGTAAGATAGGAACCTTAACGCACGAAATACGTTCACCCAGGTCACCTGACTAGTGCTCGAACTACGTGCAAAGTGTTCTGAGTTACAGTTACGTTTTTCTTCTCTCAGAGACACGTACTTCAGACTACTTGCAATTGTGACTTTTAAGACACCACGCACACTGGAAGCAATATTTTAAAACCCTCGAACTGGCTAAAACTCGGCATTTTCTCAAGGTATGTGTACTGGATCCGATCGAAATTGAGATTGACAATTACATTGGACGTTGATACGTAGACGCGTTCAATAAAATGACATGGTCACCGCTTAAAGTCCCGCAATAAAAACATTACGGTGGGAGCATTGTGCCCGCGTTTACAACTTGGCGTAGATTGATTTCACAATGCACTTGCCGGTCGGCGTAGCTCGCATAGCCTCCTCGATATTCGTCTCACACACGCAAATACGTACTTCCATAGGCGGCCGCCTTAAATGTGTTCACGTGGCAGTAATGAATAATTTTATATTTGTACTACATAGTAATAGTTTAATGATGTTACTTGTGACTACATTTTCTACTTGTGAAAATTTTTCAACATTCCGTAGCTGCACTTCGAAGTAAAATTTGCAAGTTACGTGTATGTATAAACAACAAAAACCAACTTACTTTCTCGAATTAAATAATTTGCACCGAAAATACACATTGTACGCCATATGCTTAAATATTTAAAAACACACTGTCACATTGCAATTTTTAAAAATTGCCAATATGAAGGAAATTGTAGTTTCTCGTTATTTTAATTATTTTTAATTAAGAAGGAATATCAACGTGTGCATTTAAATATTTTAGCACATGGTCCGTAATAATTATTTCATTCGAGTACGTAAGATGGTTTTTGCTATTTCTATGTCCCAATAATTCGTAAATTTTGACTTTGACTGAGCTAAAAAAATTTTCACAAGAGGAAAATTTAGTCAAAAACTACGTCTATAAAACTAACACTATGTTGTACAAACATTAAATTATAAATTTTTGCCACGTAAAAGTTTTTAAGACCATGATCCATCATTTATACTGTTTTTACAATACTGATTTTTTAAAATCTTAAACGAAAGCAGATATCAGAAAACAGTTGCACAGTTTTGTTCAAAACAGTGTATGATATGTTAACTAATTATTCCAAGAGAAGAGACACACAATGTTTTCAGCTAACTATGCAGTTAATGAAATTTTCATTAATGAAGTAGTTAGAAAAATCTATATTTTTTTTGCATAGAAGAAATTAGACTACATTTAAAAAATAATACAAAAAAACCTGTGCAACAGTTCTTCGTTATTTGCTCTCGTTTTGTAAAAAAAAGTAATTATAGTAAAAGTAGAAGGCATGATGGTTAATGAAAGACATAGGCTTGTAAGGGTTGCCTAGTTCACTGGAGGCAGTGGCGTGGGCGGCAGACGACCGCCATCTCATCTCATCCCGCCTTGCAAATGAGGCAGCACTGCCGCCGTGGTGGTCCGACCTCTTCATTACGTCGCTGTCAGCAGTCGTGCGTCAGTCCCCTACGGCCCTGCCTGTCACTACACTCTAGGGTGTGGGGGGTGGCAAGGGGTGTTACTAGGCACTATGCGCCACTTCGCCGTCAAGGAAGGGGTGGATATGAAAGACGCACAAGGCAGCGATGCTAGCCACACACCACACACCCCTTCTTGCAGCAACAGCACTTCCTATTTTACATTTCAAAATACGTCTATTTTATTTTTCTTGTGCACAATGTCTACTGATTTCTCTGTACCTACACTATAAAGACTGTGTTCCGATATAAACAGATGCTGTGAGGGTTTTACGGCCCTTTATTAATAACGAGGTCTTAAGGATGTTCAGATGCAATGAAATCATAATTTTATATTTTTATGAAATAGTGTTAGTTTTGTATACGATACTTGTGAGTACAGTTTCCTCTTGCAAAACAATTTTAGTTTTCATAGTTTTCTCGTATCGGTGCGACAAAGTCGAAATTTGCTTGTTCTGCTGCCATGCAAGTAGTGAAAACCAACTGACCTACATAAACCAAATAATTCTCTGTGATATTATATCCCATGACTATGAGCTATGCAATAAAGTAATGAAAACATCATAACGTAATATTTCGAATTTTTAAAAAATCGCAAATGTTGAAAATTCAGCAATTTATTTAGTTCACAGGATTTTCAAAAATTGTTTTAATACGTAGCCCGTGGCATATTATTTCACTGTGAATTATTTCACTTACGTAAGTCAATTGGTTTTTACTATTTGTATGGCAGCAGAACAGACCAATTTTGACATTGACATACCGTTAAGAGAAAACTATAAGAGCTAAAATTGTTTTGTAAGAGGTAAGTGTACTCACAATTATCGTCTACTAAACTAACACTATTTTGTATAAATATAAAATTATGATTTTATCGCAATTGAACACCCTTAAGGGGCCTCCCTACCTGCGCTTGCAGTGAGTTGCATCGAGTTACGGCAATTTATTTTGACGAAACTATTTAACGAACATTATATTTGTTTATCCACGAAAAGAATACGCACTTCAAACTATGCTACTATAGTTTTGAAAATTATACATGTTTATTAGAAACTTCAATTTTGTGCCTCACAAAAAAGCCAAAAATGTGTTTCCAAACTACTGTATCTGGAAAAATATCAACCGGATTTGAAAAACACAACTATAGAAGCAAGCGTTAGACTTTGAACTATGCTGTCCACAAATAAAATAATATGGTCCCATAGGAAAGAGGATTATTGTAAAGCACTGCACGCCAGCTGAGTGGCTTGCTCGGAGAGGCGATATTACATCACATACGTCGCTAAACGGCATCCTTACTGCTCCTGCCTCACACACACAAACACAACCTATCTAGGCAGGCCTCTTAAGGGCTTGTTCCCGAGTTTTTTTTCAGACTGGTGCGAATAACTCAAATATTTTTTAACCAAAAGTTTTGAAAAAATTTGAGTCAATGTGCAATCACACGATGCACAATAATATGGACGCGTTTTATTTAATAATGAACCATTCGCCAGCAAAAAAATAATTTCCTTCATTTTTGCTTATTTTCACGACGAAAAACGCGGTACTTTGGGTAATGAAATCTAAAAAACCGTTCAGTATATTTCTACAAAAAAGTCAGCTACAGATTATAACATATAAGTGTCAAAACTGTACAGCGAAATTTTGATATGAGTATTAGGTAGCAATAAAAAAATATTTTCGAAATCACTGCAAAACTCCGTAACAAGGCCTTAAGGCGGCCGCTTGGTTGGCGCTCGTACTGTATGCAGCTTGTTCGAAGTTACGTTTTTCCTCAAAGACCAGTAAACGTGAGTCAATAATGCTTATCTTCGAAAATAAAATACAATTCAGACTAATTGTGAATGGAGATTTCAAGACGCCACGCACACTGGAAGCATTATTTTAAAGCCTTCAAACTTGGCTAAAATCGGCTTTTTCACGCAGTTGTTTCTCAATACATATTTAACAGATTTGTTCGATTACACACACACACACAGTAAAAAAACGTGACGTCGGGAATACTGCACGTGCGTTTACGACTTGGCCCGTAGAGGCGATATTACAATACAAGTGCCGACCGACGTCGCCCGTAGTGCCTCATCGATTCTCGTCTCGCACACACAAACATACCCTTCACCAGGCGGCCGCCTAAAGGTGGGACATTAGTAGCCATATTGTATTATTTTATTTTTCTCGTTTTATCAAATACCGAGAAGAAATGTGTTTAATTTGCAACTATAGAGTCAATTCTGTTCGCCTTGTGCTATAGTGTAAACATCGCAATTTAGCTTTCAACGTACATTTAGGCCGTAATCAACCAAACAATTTATTTAATAATAATATTTTTTTTGGACTGACTGAGGGCTAAATATACGTTAAAAGTTCAACTGTGAAATCTATACTTTAGCACATGGTAAATAGAATTCACACTATAAATCAAAGTTCCATATTTTTTTTCTCAGAATTTAAAAAGTAGCTGAAAATAAAATATTCTAATATGGGTGCGTGATGCCCCATATTAAGAGCCGATGAGGGCGAGATTCAGGTGAAGAGACAACGCAACATCGATGCTCAAGTTAGGATTCTAACCTAGGACCTTTCGCACTGATGACAGGCGCTTTAACGTTTACGATTACGGAGGCCGACTTCCAATATAAACACAGTAATTAACTATAAAATAGGTCCTGAATGTGAAAACTTTTCGTGTAAATCTTAATTCGTTCAAACAATTTTAACGCAGTGTTAGAATTCGTCTTAAGTGTTGTGTCATAAAACGGTTTGAGAGAAATAGGACTTCTGGTTTACTAGCGCAAATATCTTACCTAGTTGCTATTTTAAGACAAAATCATACCTGTAATGTTCAAATACAAATAAAGGAGAGCCATAAAAATCATACGGAAACTACTTACAGTCATTCTGAAAAAGTGATATTTTTTTAGCTGTTAAAGTTACGTGTTAAGTATGTTCAGGTTTGAGTTTTGTTTGAATAAATATTTGTGTTTAAGGTGTGCAGAGCTACTTTAATGATTTGTAATTAAGTCGGTCATCATTATTATGCTTAGTTTTGTACTATTATTTTATGTCACATAAAAAATTATGTCATTTGCTAAAAATAAACACTTTTAACACTCTTAACTAGACCACATTGAAGAGACATTTATTTGGTAGTTAACTAATTTATAGAACAACATAAAAAATAATACTCTATGGGAGAACGGGTGGTACAGGGCTTTCGACATAACATCGCAGTCGTTACGAATCAACCCTGAAAGCATATATATACTCCATTAACGTCAAACTCAGGCAGAGATGTTTATTTATCTTGCCATTCAGTCTTTACTGCAGCTTCCTCATTTATCGTCGTAGCAGAGGAAGGCAAGTAAACAATTGTGGGCTTGGATTGGACGCGTTGATGAGGGCAGCGAAGCCGTTGGTTGTTTCTCTATCTTTAGACCTTGCAGCTGTGATATTTACAGCATTATACTGCGAACCGTAAACGTACATGTTTCATACGTCCGCCGCGTCGGTTTGTAAACAAGCTTTGGGAATAGTAGTGGCATGAAATCAAGGTTGCTTACTTTTGATCCCAAGGAGCTGGCACTGCTCTCGTAAACACAATTCAGAATGTCTTCATGACTGGGCTGACGCTTACACAACTAAGATCTTGTGGAAATTATCTCGTGGTAATATTTTGCGAACTGAGTGGACTTTGAAGAAATAACTCAGAAAGCACGCTCAAATCCTTATCTTGTAATGAGTTCGTAACATTTATTCATCACGTTTAAATTCTGGACTTATGGTGGAAGCCGTGGATATGGTTGTGATAAAAATGGCGTACATGTATTCATACGTATTTTAAAATGTCTTAAACAGTCACTGGAAGCCATAGCGGTAACATTTAGACTTGAGTGGTAAGAAGCATAACAGTCACTACACAAAACTTACTCCATGCATTGTTCCTGTCGCTTTGTAGCCAAGATATTCTTTGGATGGGTTCACTCATTTGCTACTTTCTACCAGAGTAATGTAACAGCAAGTTATCACATGGCTAAAAAATATTACCAAAATTTTTAAGATACTTCAAGTGTTAATGCTTATTTCAATTACATGAAAACTGAATGTTTTAGTACTGTCAATAGGTAAAAAAAAATTTAGACACGAAATTTTATCTTCTTTAGTGTAAATAGCTTAAAATAAAATACTGAAATCTGAATTATCTTTACTTTATTCGATGATCATTAGGGAATTATTGACTATGGACCAGATACGCTAATTTTTTTGCGAAACTCATATCAGTACACCATACGACAAAATCATGAATAATTTGCTTGAATTATTTTCGTTTAGGTTTCCTGGCACCTTAGTGGTGGTCGCGCAGCAATAGAGTTATATTTAAGCTTACGTATTTATAAAAAAAAAATAATTTTTATAGCATGCTTTTCCTATACCTCTACACCTCTATACCTCTACAAAATCATAAACTCAATATATCTTATTGTTTCTCATGTAATTTGTACGAAATCTTGGAGAATCGTGTAGTCTATCATATGAAACCCACAGCTCTGAAACGTTTAAGTATCTATTATTGTATTTTTGCTCTGCAAATATGTGTACGTAATTATAAACTGAACAAATTGGTTTCTTTTGCTTTTTCTTTCGTTTCTACTGAACAGCGTAGTTTTTGCTATGAATCACAAATTCATGACCCTACAGAATGTCTTGAAGGTGTCAAGCTCAATGCCACATTAATAAAACGTTCACGAAAGACGTGAAAGAGCGACGTCTCCTAAAGACTTTGTTGTTTGTCCCGGCTCTGAGTAAAACACGTATTTATACATTGTGATGGCGATTTTAACCTAATTTAACAAAGTGGAAATGGAACGAACGAAAAGTGAAATTTTTTTTGAAGAATATAAGGTAACATTTTTAGTTAAAGTAGATTTTTTAATTTTTTATTCTTTGTGTCCAGGAAGTACGTTACTTAAAAATAATATCCCGGGAGAAAAAAATATAAAAACTTTGCTCTTCTCCTACCGGGTGTATTTTCAGGGAAAACAAAAATTCCAGCATTAATTAAAATAAATTAAAGTTGATAGCTGCATGTCAGCATATTCAGAGCTCCTTTGCGTAAAATAATTTTTCCAAAACACACTTTACAGAGAAGTTAATTACTGAATTCGTCTGATTTCACATTAAACTATTATATTTCAGACAGAGAATAAATGCGATTTTCCAAGCACTTTGATACCACAGAAATCCTTATGAGGCAATGCAATATTGCAGTTACAGTGTTATTAGCATTCAAGTTCATAAACGTTCCCATTTTATGCAAGCTAGTTATAACCTGGTTACTGCTGCGGAATTTATTACAGGTTTTCATCGTTGACGAAAGAAACAAACAGATAAAGAATTAGCACCCTATACTTAGACCAAGTTGACTTTCTTTGTATACGTAACACTATAGCGGAGTTCGATCAGCTGTTCATGAAGATGAGAAACAAGGTTATGCTTGTACAACCAACATCCTCATTATACACGTATTTATGATCCAACTGCTTTTTTTCACGCATCAATATACATTGCAGGTTTTAACCGATCGTAAAGGAAGTCGTATGTTTCGGTTCAGCACGAAATATTAAGAGGTATGGAAAGGTAGGATGTCGAGCGGGTGACTGGAACACTCAATAGTCAATAAAATCTGAACTACTCATCAAATTTCGATGAGATTTTTTGCCGAGTAGATATTTTATCAGCTGACGTTTATATATATAACATTATGAGGTAGTATGCTTTACTTTCGAGTAAAAAATTTAAAAAGGTTTTTAGAAAAATAATGGCTTGAAACCACAAAATCTACAAAAATTGGAAACTGTAATTTTTATAATTTTTAATACGATAATGTCTGGACCTCTATAATAACAGAATTTAAAATATACTCTCTGCGCGATAGGTTTACGGATGTTAAAATTATTTTCAAATTAAAAGGCGAGTATATTTGAAATTCTGTTATTATAGAGGTCCAGACATTATCGTATTAAAAATTATAAAAATTACAGTTCCTCATATTTTGTAGATTTTGTGGTTTCAAGCCCTTATTTTTTTAAAAACAGTTTTTAATTTTTACTCGAAAGTAAAGCATACTACCTCATAATGTTATATATATACATATATATATATATATATATATATATATATATATATATTTATAAACATAAACGTCAGCTGATAAAATATCTACTTGGCAAAAAATCTCATCGAAATTGACGATTGAGTGTTCCTGTCACCCGCTCGACATCGTACCTTTCCATACCCCTTAAGCCAACACATTTAAATATTTGAAATAGGGGAGATCATGTCGTTTGCCCTAAAGATGTTTACACTTAAACTGTACTGTAAGCGACATTGCGATACATGACTAACGAAGAAAAAAATAGGGCAAACGCTTTTAAGGTAAGCGACTTTAGGGCAAACATTTATAGGATAAACGAGGGAACGTAAACGCTTGTAGACGTGGATTAAAATAATCTGATAGAGAAGACAACATTTAAGGCAAACACCTTTAGGAAATAGGAGTGCACGTCAAATACTGCACCAGTCTTAATTTACGGTTTTATGCAAGAGAGTAAACTGGAATTCTTACATTATTGATGACAGATAATTTAAAGAGTGTGTGGGTGTGTGGTATATAAATTTATGATAAACAAGGTTTATAAAAGCTAACAGATATGGAAGTCAGTATCAAAGATCAGAAAACGACTGTCTGAGATTTAATTTGTGATAAAGCACATTGTATTTGGTTTGTGGTAAACTGTTAATAAAGCATATTTTTGTACTGTGTGTTGGCTTTATGTGCAAAATATAACATCAACGGCAAAATATTTGTTCACATAGTTGACGCAATTTGATATCAAAGATAACCCTGATTCGGTTTTCCTATATTGACTTCCAGAAACCCGTAGTTGTCAGTTAATGTTTTTAGTGTACATTTGTGCACCACATCCTCTTGGCACATTATAGCCAAAAACGTCATTTACTACAGTACTTTAATGGAATCGTTTCACATGTAAAACGTATTTACATCAACCTTTAACGCACTTTTTGTGTCTGTCCTTTTTGAGTTGGGCTACCGAACGTGAACACTCCTCGAATTCGGGAGGATACGAAATCTATTACAGGCTCCAGCCTTCTTAATTTTAGTTTTCCAGTTTTTTTAATCAATCCAAGTGAATGCCGGTATGGTTCCTTAATACACGGCATCCTTTCCTCCCCCTTTCCTCGTGTATCGCTACCAAGGCCTACCACTTATATGTTTTAGAAACGCGTCTGCCCTTTTTATGCCATAAAAAATTCTAAAATCGGAACGTTTGGGCTTACATTATATCACATTTTTTGTCATTTTTTAGTGTGCGTCCCGTGAAACTGTTCCTATTGTAGGACCCATTCCAAAAACACGTCACTTGTGAGCTATACCTTAGCTTCTTCCGATGTGCCAAGGGGGAGAGTGTAATGGTTTTTGCCAGGTCTTAAGGGGGCTACCTATAGCAGAGCTTTGGCGAAAGCAAGCGTGGGATTTTACATATTAAATTAGTTTAGACGTCGCTCAATGTCTGTTGAAGCTACATACGCACCAAAACAGACTTTTTTTATTCATCTCGGTGTCGCGCATATTGATAATAGATCTTTTTGACAGTTTTTTTTTCAATAGCCTGAAAACTATGAGCAAAAAAAAATGTTTTTACGCACTGAAAATACCCGAAAACGGCTGTTCAAGTTTTTTCTTGTAATTTTATTCATTTAGCAATATTTTACTTTTCTCGATAAAGAAAGTGGTTTTTTGTTCGGGAACGAAATCAGAAAATGTGACTGAGCCCCACTGCATCTAATTTAACATGTAAACCCAGTCTTTGCTGCCATCAGAGCTGTGAGGTAGGCAGCCACCTTAAGCGGTTACGTCACCTATTTTGTTAATAATATTTGTTTTTGTTTAATAAATGAAGTATGCGGCGAATAACTGGCAGTATTTCTTCATAGAAACATTAAATTATAATATTAGCTGTGTAATATTGGCTAAAATCAGTAGTGGCAGTTATTTACTGTTTACCATTTGACGAGAGAGATTTTTTATCTGAAAATATAAATTAGCTTAATTATGTCATTGGTACAGTTTAATTTTTCGAATACAATGTACGTAATAAAATGTAAAGTAATAAGCTATATCCCTATTGAAATATTTTCAGTTACATCGTTCCATATTTTTAATCAGGAAGGAAGTAGGAGAAAGTGGACATAAGAAGTGACACGGGATCTTAAGGTGGCCATTTGGACGAATGTAGTTTGCGCGACAGAGGACTACAAGATCCGAAACGCTAAGAGTCGTCTAGACTCACGGTTTATTTAACTGGCTTGCATTTTTCTTGGTTGACATCTCGCTGCTATGATATCATATTATTTAATTTTGAATGCGTGTACTTGCTTTAAAGATTCTGCATTAATATTTTCTTCCATAATATATTACTCAAATATAGCATTAACGTCATTTTCTGTCTCAAGATATTTAGTTCTTATGATCAGCATGAAGCCTGAAATTGAAGGTATAAATTCGCGTAAATAAATACATATACATAGGCGACAGCAACGGGGGAGGGGCAGGGAGGGCACTTATTCTCATTGGATTTTTTTTTTTATGTTCTGAGATGATTAAAGCTGATGAGCGATGAAAAACTGTCAAATAATATCAAACAACATTTTCATCACATTTATTTGTTTAAGTGTGAAGAATGAAATTACGGTTCTTTTGTTTTAATAAAATATAGTTAAATAATATAGGTTATAGGTTTCTATGACTCTATTTTTTGGACGAAATCCTGGTGACGCCCATGTAAACATCGTTCAGCAGGGTATTCGAGTTCAGAGTATCGTACCACGACAGACATGTAATGAATGTTTTTTTAATGCTAATTCCAGCCATAAATGACTAACGTTCGTTGAGATCGAGCGAGTACGCCGGGTATTGGAAACGTTCGACAGACGCCTTTGTAATAGGCGGCTTTCCTCACCATCACAGCTGTCCCACTGATAGGCGGAGAGAGGGAAGGCAGAGGCAAACGAGGGACCACAAGAGTAATTCGAGGAATACTATCCAAGTACCTCACGACCGCTGTAGGGAGACAGACGATGTGGGGACAGGGCTCGCCGACACTTGCGGCGGCTAATTAACGCCGCAGTTCGACAAGACATGGCGTCGTCTGCCCGCAGCGGAGCGATGAAGGGCTGCATGAGGTCAATTGAGAAGGGCGGCAGCTGTGGTGCGCGCGTGCTTCAGAGACGCCTGACTTGCTGCTCTCGTGCCAGATGTACTCACAACCATGCCAACATTAATGTCTATTTTTTTAAACTCTGAAACGTAAACTAATACGTTATAGATAGGTAGTTGGACTGGTCATATTTCGCGCTATTTGAAAATTATTAAGGCCATGACCTTTCATTTACTTCAAATAATTGCAAACAACTCGAATATTTTTTAAACAAATGCTCTGAAAAAATTTGAGACTGTGTACAGTCATACGATACACAATTTTGCCTGACAGTTTTTTTTTTTTAAATAATGTACCGTTTGCTGGTAAAAAACTATTTACCTTTATTTTGGCTTAATTTGACAACAAAATATGTGATATTTTAGGGGCAGTAATATTAAAATCCGTTTGGTGAATTGCAACAGAAAAATTCAGATACTAACGATGATATATACGAGTAACTGTAAGAATGAATTTTTCATATACGTATTTTGTGGCTTTTAAGAAAATATTCTCGAAACCGCCGCCGAGCGAGGCCTTGAGTAAAGTACCGTTTCACGGTAGTCAAAAGAGGAGCGAGTCATTTGCCCTAAAGTCGTTTGCCGTAAGTAGAGACCAGAAAATTCGCGGGTTCACTGACCTTTAGGCTAGCATCCAAGGATATACGCAAACAGACATCAGCTGTTCATTGGATGCTGTCGGACACAGTGAAATAATATAAGCTTGCACTTAGTTGCTTCTTTATTATTGACTGTGCGCCAGCCAGGAGGTTTCAAATTGAGTCATTAGTCAATTGACAATTGTAAAAGTGAAATGAATTTACAGTATTTTGAATCCTAGTTTGTGCCCAAATGAAAGCGCGAATTTTTCAGATCTCTATCCATAAACTATGTTTGATCTAAAGTCTGGTCATAAAGACGTTTGCCCGAAAATTATTTTCTCATAAAGGCTTTTAACTTTACGGCGCTTGCCCTTACAACTTTTGCCGAGCAATTGTCATAAACGTTTATGTATCTTTTTAATCGTCAACTTCGGCGTTTGGCTAAAAAAATTCTTAGGCATTTACCCTGGAGGTGTTTGCCCTACAGTGTAGGACAAACGTCTTTAGGGAAACGACGAGTGCTCAACCAAAGATGGCAGTTTCCATAATACATCGAGCCATAAGGTCAAAATTTGCTGAAATTGGGAGCATACATTCCAGTGTGTTTAGTTAATGTAGACAAGTTTGTTTTGCTGTACAAAATGTGACAATAGACGCATACATAATATTAATGTAGTTTAAGAAAAACTGGTGTTTGTGCACAAGTATATTTAAAGTTACCAGTAATACAGCCTTAATATGCCATTAACACGTTTTCAACACTATTTTTAACATCCGAAATACAAGTATCAAAAATAATATTCTGTTTATGGGTGGCGGAAAGATACAAATCATTGAAATGAAAGAAACATAATCAGGGCTTGGAAAATGATCACTTAATTTGTATAGGTTATACACAGTGGGAGGCGATTCATTAGAGAATATGGCTATTTCTGCCAATTCTGCGGTGGCATTTAGGTTGAATATTTTTATAATATGTATTATCTGTAGCACAGGTAAGTCACTCTGAAATACGTATCTTGTCATATACGGTTCCTCTGGTTTCAAGTATAATCGGCCTCACTTAGGAGTTCTACATTTTTGCCAGTTGTGTTGGCAACGGCGTATTCATATAAATCTCATAGATTTATTGTAATTGGTGGTTCTTACGCACACTCTTTCAGGCGACTGCCAAGCGGCTAAATATATAAATAAACGTATATTACTCCCAGCGAAAATAGTTGTTGACATGACAGCTTATAGAACTGTCATAAATTAGCATGTTTACGCGATTCATACTATACGAGAAAACGTAAATTATTCACCAAAGTCGGAATTCTTTTCCGGTTGATATATTTGTTCACTGTTGTGACTATCTAATAAACGGGTTTAAGTAATCAAATATTTAACATTAAGACTTGAATAGTAAAGTAAAAAATGATGATTTTCGTACTTGTCCATAGCCGTCTTTAGTAGAAGGCCGCGGCCTTAGATCTGGCAACCCTGTCAGAAAGGGTCGTTTTGTCTCGCTGACGGCAATGGCTTCCCCTGATTCGCCGGTATGTATGGCACAACAACGAATCAGGTAGAGTCATTGTCTTTGGAAAGCTAAAAGAAGAGTTAAAATGACCCTTCCTGACAGTGTTGCCAGATCTAAGGCCGCGGCCTTCTACTAAAGGCGGCTATGACTTGTCCCACGAGGCTATCTGTAAGTCAGACGATATCTGCCATCTTGTTTAAAATTTCAAAATACCCTTAGCTGAGTATTTTTAGGTAATGATATGTCTTCATCGAAGTATTTAAAGTTTTATATTGTAAATATTAGTGAAGTGTTGTAAACAAGCAAATTATTTATTGTTTCTTAATAGATTACTCCATATTTTCCGTAACATTTATAAAAATCATTACAGCCATAAATACGAAATTCTAAGTTCGTTCCTACTAACTATTGTGAAAAAGTTTCTTCACTTTTGTGTATATTCAGTTTTTGTGAGGCAATCACTTTATAGTTAGGTCTACATGTTACTACTTCAGTTTTAAATTGTGCGAACCCTTTAGTAGCTACGAAGCTGGCGCGCGCTCACCGCCCTGTATTTCTTCTAGGGTTCCAAACGTTTTTCTTGACTGCTGGGACAGGAAACTACGCCGAGTGTTTGGACGTGGAAGAGAGAAAGTTGTTTTAATCACAGCGTTGGTGAGGATACTTGTAGTCTTGTGTTGTTGCTAATGGTTAAACGTGTTAACTTCCACGTAACTGTACTTGAACTTCGCAGTTAGTAATGCTGCAGTAAAGTCTGGAGAGTACGAACTTCTGAAATACTTGAAGAGCAATTACAGTAGAAGTACTAGCTACAGGATATAATTTAATGATTTTCATTGAAGGTAATAGTTTCACATTGAAAAATTTACTATTGCATCAAACTTAATCCGATACTTTAGAATATGTTACTGAATAGATCCGTAGTTTAACTAATAATTTTATGTATATAAATTCTTCTTTATAGGGAGCAGCTACCAAAACAGTATTTTAAAGCTGTAATTTCCGCTACATTATATTTTTGATTATTACTTATATTTCATAAAATTATAGATAATATTTTATGAACAATTATAAAATAATTATTAGTTTCTTCATTTATTAAGAAACATTACGATTTTATTTTTAACTACGTTATTTTGATGTTATTTACATAACACCATTCTTGGTTGCAAATAACGGCAGAATAATCACACATGTGTTTGAAAATATTTCACTGTTCTCAGTGTCGGTTTGTTGGTTTAAAAAAACTAAACAAAACGAATGCGATATCTTCTTATAATATTTTATGAATGCAGACTCATAGAAACATTGACAGCAAGAGAAGTTGACTTTGAAATAAAACTTGCAGAATGTGGATTACATTACAAAATAATTCTAAAAATTTAGGACACAAACTTGATTTACATAGCCTATAATTTCTAAGTTAACACTTCGGAAATATATTTTTGTTTTTTTTTCTTTGCCATCCTCTTTTAAATTAAAGCGTTGCGTAGATTTTAAAGGAGATAGTAGTACATAGGACGGTCATGATAAAACTGTCAAATTTGACTTGCTAACAATTATACGCGGTACCCTATTTTGAAGTTAAGATACATTATTCGACTGTGAAGTATGTTCACATGGTTAGATGATGCGAACTCTTTTCACAAATAAAAATGTGTGGTACAAAGATACCGTAATTCGGTACAAAGCGTTGCACAAATGACTAAACAAAAGTAATTGCTAGTTAGGGCCCATCCCGCGGGTATGGTTTGAGTAGAAGTATTTTTATAAAACGCATGTGAAAAGCCATCTCAGATTTTTCATCAATGAAGGCTCTCTGCTATCACATATATAACACTTTTGGCAAGAGTTCAGGCAGTGAGCTACTTTCTTGCTTCGATGTCAATTTTCCTGATATTGCTACAGATACTTAGGACCAAAAATGTTTTTCTGCCACACTTGTTGCTGACGTAGGTCACACAAGGCAGTGAAACGAGACAGGGGATATTTTTCACCAGTCAACATCAGCAGACAAACAAGCTAGAATAATGTTTGGCCAATGAGGAATCATCTCTAGCACTCATCAGCCAATCAGCCGCAGTGGTGTAGTGGTCACATCACTCGCCGTCTAACACATAGATTTTGATTGTCAGTTGGTTCGTACCCGGTTTTCCGCACGTGAAAAACGTGACGGTCGTTGATGTTGGCCGGCGGGTTTTCTCATTGTGTTACCATTACCGTGTCCTTGCATTCTACTCTTGTTCCATACTCACCACATATTACCATCATCCACCAACGCTCAAACCACGCTGTTAAGCGTTGGCAGACATTAAATTTGATTTAATTTAGTAATCAGACTGACGTCTCGCGTACCTCGATAAGCCAGTATCAGCAGAGCGAGCTTACATCAATGGCAACGCTTCGTAACGTTGAATCAGAAATCCAACTCACTTTGTGGCAGTACTAATGTCAGCGTCCATGCTAACATGGATTTACGGGTGACAGAAGTTTTACATCAAAGGAGACATTTCTATTTTACGTTATAGGCTGTGATGAAAGCCAGTCCGGTTTTTCGTTATAGGAAGACAAAGTGGCTGTTATTGATTTCCTGTGCTTCGTAAGGGTAGCCATTACTCTAATTCAAAATTATTGCCTACAGGTAATGGGTATGATGTTTGACATAGAAAAAAGATTTGAAGTATAACTGTTAAATTTTACGAATTTTCACTAATTTTTTTGGTCTATAAATTGACACAAAATGTTTGCCATAATTTCCATAAATTTCATTTATTTTAATGCGTTAATTATTTTAAAGGTATGATGTAGTTGTAAAAATGGACTTTTGTATGTAGTATTAATTCATTAATTAAAAAATTACCTGAAAAAATAGATGAGGGAGGTAGTACGACTTCAGTTACAAATGCAGTGCATTTTTGCGGTTTAGTTTGCGCAGACATGAAGGGCGAGTAAAACATTAACAATGTCATTTACCATTCACCTGTTGTGTTGGCGTCAAGGGTGCCTTCCTCCACATCCAAGGGGGGCTGGGAAGTGGATAATTTCACTTCGTGCACGGAAGTGGGTAATGAAAGGTAACATCCGGGAGAGGCTACAACCCTTCGCGGGAGGGTGAATACAAATGAGACTAGAGAGAGAGAGACGGTACAAAACAGAGATAGCACCCCCTGAGGAATGTAAGGTGCTGGGAGATTAAAGATGGCCAGTGACGGAATGAGGAAATGATGTTAAATGGCAACACATCGAGAACCTAAACGATACACTTGAATACATCGTACTACCAATGTGTAAATACCTATCCATAATGTATTATCTATCAGGTTTAAAAAAAATTGAGTCAACATTTCTTGGGAATATGTAACTAGAAATATACCTAAGCATAGGTCTGTGTATCCATTAGTGTAATAAAAATATAACCCAATTTGTGCTACAACACAGTGTTACAACACAGTGTTATTCATCAAAACGAATGTACAGTATACAGAGAAACTCGACAACCATACGTGAGAAGACACTGGAAATTTTGGCAGTGAAATGAGAGTTGCAGGGGCTCATGCGACATGAGCTGGGACCGCTATCCCGAGTGCACACAGATGTTGTCAAGTGCTGTTGTCGTGAATGTAGAGGGAAATGCGTGACACAGTTAACATGTATGAATTAACAAGGTCGTCGGCAGAACTCTCTGTCCTCTATGCACGTGTGTTTTCAAAACCGCGTACCATGCCGAGAGGTAGTAGAACTTCGCAAGAACCTTTCGTGCCACGGTATTTTGTAAACTAATGTAGCCGCGTGCGGCTTGTTTAATTGGGGTATGGTTAGGTATTTTTTTTCAAGAGGAATACTAAATATTCCGTAGCGGCTCACCAGAGTTATCAGTGGTCTAATCAGATGGTGACACGCCAATAACTAAAGAAGAAAAACAGATATGGACATGATATTTGGCCTTACAGCAAACAGTTAATTTTTCCCACCATAAATCAGTGTTCCTAACCATACCTAATCCATATACCTTCGTGTCTTTCATTTTAAATATGTCTAATGCATTTAATTTAATAAGAAAAATGTTCTTGTGTTGAATTAAAGATACACATTATGGCTATGCCCCCCCCCTTCAAAAATAAATTGTTTATAATTGTTTACCCAATCTAAACGAGAACAGATATCACAAATCTATTTGGCAGCTTTGTTAATTTAATATGTTTTTTTTCCCGCGATAGCTAATTATTTCAAGACAGTTAGTTATACGGTTTCGATCAATAAGTCAATTAGCAAAAATTTCGTTATTTACGTAACTAGCTGAAACCACAGTCTTGAAAGAAATGAGCCAACATAATTAAAACCATTAAAAAAAAACTGCCAAACAGATTTTTGGTACAAGTTCTCGCTTAGGCATAAAAATAAATACCGCAAAAACATTAGAAAATGTAAGCAAGGCCTTAACATAAACCATTTAGAGAGCTGAGCAACTCGAGTTCCTGGTCCCTATACAGTTATCTCACCGCTCCCTGACGTTGAATCATCGGCTGTGCAAATTTCTTCCGATAACCTTCGTATAACTGTTTCAAAGCAACAATCGTGGTGCTATTTCGTGTTTTTTTTTTTTTTTGTATTTCACGGCCTGTTTTAAATAAAGTTACAACAAGATGCCATGTGTAGGGCCACTTATTTTAATTAAAATAATCAGAATATAATTTAAAATTTACGTAGGCCAACCATTCTGTTAAATCACACAAGATTTACGAAGTTTGATTTATAATTTACTTTGTACTCGTATTGTTACCAGAAATACATATTTTCTATGCTTAGGAATTAAGCTAAACTTTTACAATTTACAAAATCGATTATTGAAAATCTGGCGGTTTTTATATTACAATATATGCTTTGAAATTCTATTTAAAAAATTCACGTGCAGGTGTCATGATCTATCAAGTAATAAGCACGGTGTGGCGATAAGGTACGTAGTATGTTTACGAGTTACTTTCATAATAGACGTCAGGATTTAGGAAACACGCTTTTACAAGTATGGCGTTGTTAAGGCTCGGTCTCAGTCCCCATCTTGAATTTAATATTTTTAGCTCTGAGAAAAAAAAGTTGAATTTCTATCCAAAGTAAGGTTAATTCTATTACAGGTTAGAAAGAAAATACGTTTTCTTATGGGAGAGCTTGGCACAGGGAAAATTTCTGCTACCAGTTTCGCTTCGTTCGCTAAGAGACCAGATAAATACGAAACCGTATTAAAATTAAATTTAAATGAACTTGGAAATTATATTTGTCATTTAATTTAATTTTCAAGTGAAAAGAAACCAATTTCGTCTTTTAAATTGTCAACTTAATGAAACTTAAAATTCAGGAAATCTCTGTGATTGGTCAGTTTGGTGCATTAGCGATACCAGCGCTCAAGTGGCAGAAATTTTCCCTGTGCCAAACTTATAACATTGATCTTTCTAACCTGTAGTAGAATTAACCTTATCCAAAGAAGCGAAAAATAATAAAATTCAATATGGCGACTGAAACCGATACTTAACAGGTTCGTAAGTGAAATAACATTAAAACGTTGACAAAGATGCATGCTTACCAGTTATAAGTACATAATCCATATAGCGAGCTTTACAAAATGCAAGAGAATTTCGTCTCACAATGTGAGATAAATTAGTGTACAAATTACATAAATATACTTCCGGTCATTTAAGTGTCTGCTTTAAGAGGTATGGAGAACTAATATAAGCGATATCGTTACGGTGAGAGAACTATTGGCAGGAACTTATTGAAATTTATCTTAAGAAACAGGATATTTCTGGACGGTTTTAACTCACGCATATGTATTAAAAGTGGTGAAATAATTTGATTATTGTTGCGCCAAACGTTGCATTGTATTACGTGCAGCTAAATTCAGTGATTTTTAAAACGTTTTTGCAACTTAAACTTACGCCATGTTGCCTTTGACAGTTTTAGTAGCCTAAATTGCCAAGATCGTTTTAGCATGTATCAAGACTTTTTTAACGCTAAGCGGTTAATACCAATTTACCGCAATGCATCCAGAATAATAATTTCATCTTACAAATTTACTAGGAAATGAACAATTCGAAATTACGGAATTACGTTGGCAACCATAATTTATTTTTCAAATTTTGAGTTGTTTTGTTTATAAGAATGGTGTATATATATATATATATATATATATATATATATATATATATATATATATATATATATATATATTGTGATAATGCAGCGACCAAGTTTATGTTGACAGGCTGGTCAGATCAGAAATCATAACTCAATTGCTCGGAGTGTGGAGAAAAAGAAAAACTTTATAAAATAACACGATATACAACTGTACAAAATGAAAATTAATAAATCCCGTAATTAGCCACTATTTAAAACAGTAGTATCTAGTGTAATTATTTATGTTAACGTCGGTTTTTAAAATTGAGAATCGCCTAACTGTCTAATAGGTTGGCAGTACAGTTGCGATTACTCCGAGGGATGTGCGCGGGTTAAATTTCGTTGTTACGTTATGACGACCGTTCTCATATTGTTTATGAAACGGTCAGGGCTGTCCAAGACCTAGGTCTTATGTCTCCCACTGCCTCCAATTTCGTTACAACTCACCCCTAGTGAGTACTAAATGTTTGGGTCACTCTACGATATATTAGGTTAGGCAGATTTCGCCATCCTGTTGTTTTCATGTCGGGTCGAACTCATATTGTAGTGAGGGGTTGAGGTAAAAAAAAATCTGCGTGTCTCAGTAAACTTAACGGTCGCAATTTATGTTAAAACGTCGCGCTTAGTTACTGTTTTTTTTTCATCCGTCCACTCTAAATACAAAAAATTCTTAGCTAATTATTTAATTTTTAAAACAATATGTTAAAAATTTACATCAAAATTTTTTTGGCATTTTGGCGTCCCTTACGGGTCGCATTTGTCAGTTAAATCGCCTGATTAAGGGCCAGTTTCACCAACGAAGTTTAACTTTGCCACAAAGCGAGATTAACAACACTCGATGAAGAGTTAAACCTGAGATTAAGTTACAGGTCCGTTCTACCAACAACACAACGAGTTTAAGTTACAAGATATTAGTTAAACTTGGCTACACGATGGGTTGTGTGAGCTGAGTTGCCTTAATTGTGCCGGAAATACCCGAACATTCGTCGGAGATCGCTGAATGCGTGTTTGTTTATTGAATTATTTAATTTGGAAACTTTGTTACAACGTTCTTGAGGAGGAGGACGGAGTGTTTGCGTCATACTATCTAAGGGAGCTAGGCCCACGGGGAACTTCGAGCAAAGCCAGAAAGAAAGACCGGGGGAAGATGGTCCAGCAAATATAATTTGCATTATTTTATTGCTGTAAAGGCACATGTTTATGTACACACAATTGTTGAATAATATTCTCGTCCGTATATTTTTTGTTAACCTGAAAATACCAAACGTGAAACATAACCTCATATGTATCAAGTCTCGATTGTGTTGAAAACTGTGTCGTGCAATGATGAATTTTATCAAATGCACTTGAAAGTAATCAAAGAAGTATTTAAGTATCTGAAAGAAATTCCAGACGATGTTCAATAAGTTCTAGAAGTGAATAGACCGATTGTTTTGACAAGCAGAAATGTATTCGAAAGTCTGTATCATCATATTCGTCAAAATAATGATTTCTTTCTCGAATGCCACGGGGCTGATACAAAAGAATAAAGTCATCATCGTCAGAATTGTCTTCAATTACTTATTTTGAACTTAAGCGACATTACTGAAACTACCCGGCCCAAATCCAGCAGTTAAAATTTAATCTCGCTTAAAATAAGAAATTTGAGTTTAACTAATTGGTAAAAAACACAAAACATGTATAATAGAAATTAAGTGCCGATTAATCGAGATTAAATCGTTTAAACTTGGTTGGTGAAACCAGCCAGAAGAGTAGAAATGTTCCGTTCGGAAACGGTGCTCGAGTGGCATTTCAGAAAACCAACTTTTTTTATAATCTCATACACATTGTACGAAAATATTCTAGATTTGGAACCTATTCTTGGTACAAAGTAAGTAAACATTCATATTAGAAAAACGTTTATTAGTTGACTCTCTTTCGTACATTCATCTGAATTATTTACACTTCCGCTACAATCGGTTTCGCTGATGGAAAGTAGGCGACCCGTTAGTCAGGGGTGTCACAACTGCTGTACTCGGCTGTTAGAAGACATTTCTTTTTTTGAACTGGTTTGTTGCGAACGGTCAATACGTTAGCAGCTACATCTATCAAAAACGTAACATATAAATGCTCAATATACACACAAACAACACGCACACATTATATATATATATAATGTGTGTGTGTGTAGCCACACGCATATTTCATATTCCAAGTTTACTTGTACATTGTACATTTACAGGCCTACTCCTAAAGAGTTTTGTAATATGATTTTCGTCGATATAATAAATATATATGTATTGGTTGATATGTTCTGCGTACTGTTTGGCTTTCTAGACATCCAACGAAACTTAAGTTAACTATAATCTACTTATTTATTTACAAAACATTCTTCTCCTAACATAATGATTATTATTATTTTTGGTTTTTTCAAGTCTTACTAGATCCTTCTTTTCCCATCGTCTGTTATAAGAGCGAAATATATTGAATAATTTATGACAAGAAAATGAAATGACTCATGCTAAATGTTCACTTATCTTTTATTGTTAACTTTATTTTACAGTTCACTTTCTCGTCTAAACTGATTGTTATAAAACTTGAGCTGGATGGTTGCATATGAATTATTTGAGCACTATTAATAAATAAATACGTATTGTTCGTGCACAAAGCTACAAGAATGAGATCAACGTGCGACAGAATGCGTTAAAGTACAATTTAAATAAAAAAAAATGTAAAAGTCTCGGTTTGGTTTCGTGCCTCTGATATACTGTGTTTTCTCGGGATACCTGTATGTCAAATTAACTTAATCGGCCATTATCTGGAACAAAATATTTACATTGACTGCAATTTTCATTTTATTCGTAAATTTATTGTTTTTGTTGTATTACAAAACAGCTTCTTTACTATTAGCAAAAAAAAATGTTATTTAATTATAAGTTTACGCGCTGAATGATATTACTAATATTCCTCTCGTAGCTTTGTCTCAAATTACACCAAGTGTCGCATGCAAGTACGAAGGGCCTTTATTACTCAATAAACGTGCTTTAATTTGGGATTCGAGTTGGGGTATAGAGAAAACTTCAACAATGCACTGGAATTTTAATTTTCTCTTGCCACATTAAAAATAGAAAGGGTATCGCAGATCGACGTCGAACTGCAACGAACGATAAGATTTGGAAATCAAATGAAAAATACTTAATGTGTGATATTTTTCAAGAATTGTGTTGTTACCAAAACAACTTATTTTGAAATGAAATAAACTTAAAATTATATTACCTTGTCGATCATTACAGCTATAATAGTTCAGAAATTAAAAAAGATGTGAGCCTCCAAATTGATTGAGATCAAACATACAAAAATTATAGTTTCCGCGACGATAATTTCCTATTGGCGTGTAGTTGCTTATGTTACTTAAAATTGTGAAGCTTCGAGAAAATATTATCTTTTGATACAATCTTCGTTATCGCATATAATATACCAGATTATTTCTATATTTTAATTTTATTTCTGAAAGTAAACTTCTTGTACTTTTCACTCCATCGTCATATGCTTACTATTACTGTCTGCCTGTTAGACTTTATAAACTGTGAAATAACTTCCGTTTTGATGTATGTATATAGTCCAAGCCAAGATAGAAGTTTGCAGAATTTTGCGGCTGACATAATGATGGTTGTATTAGCTTAGGGCCTGTAGCCGCGGCTTGTAGGTTTCTTAAATAGACGTTCTCCATACCTTGCTGCAGGCATTATCAGGGTTCCCGATAGAGACTGGTCTTTTTCGAGACTCCTGATGATGCCAAGGCTGAAATCGTTCGAGACCAGGTATGTTGACGTTAACTTTAATCTTGTTACGATCTCTGATGTTTCCAAGACCGATATTTTTTTAAAGACTCTTCATGACGCCAAAGACCTTCTTTGTTCGAGACTCCTGATGATGCCTAGGTCCGTCTTGCTCGAGATTCCTCATTATGTCAAAACTATTCTCGTTCGAAACTAAATTCTCGTCTTGTGCAGACACAGATTAATGTCCGACAATTCATTTGAGTTATTAAGCCATGATACTTACACACGTTTCGTACTTGGATGCGACTCAATATTCTGACCTGAGATATTGGCAAAATGTAGAGAGTTGTGAGGCAGCTAAGACGAGCAAAAGTTGATACGACGTATTTTAAGGTGTTGTATAGCCGAGGTACCAGCTAATGTGACGGTTTTTTTAATATCACTGGTCGCTTAACTACTATTAATTTACTTTACAAGTATTTCCTATGGATCAAGTTTTCTATAAATTAGTTACTACACAGTTATCAGAGTTATCGTGTGGTTAAATCTCGCAACAAAATAAAATTATAACTATCAAAGAGATTGACCTCTCTTTTATTTCCTCAAGTGAGACATTTGTGTGTCATGATCTCCCAAAATGGACAGCGAGTTCTCTGCGAACAATATCAAAACAGAAGTTGCTCTCAACAGCTACCCTCACACATTCTCAAATTCTGTAGCCAATTTGCACAATAGTCGGGAGTTTAGAGGTCTTGAGGTTGTCGGGAGGTGTATTCGAGGGAAAAGGGAAGAGTGCTGTGTTCTGGGGTGGCTGGCTGGCTCGAGCGCAGGGCTGTGCTCTGGTGTGTCCGGCAGACGCCTTCATCGGCCCAGTCTGCGAGTACGTGATAGCGCCCGTCGCGCGCTACGCCGGAGTCTGGCAGATCCCGGTGCTGACGGCTGGAGCACTCGCCAACGCCTTCATCCACAAGCACGCCAACTACCCGACGCTAACACGCATGATGGGCTCCTACCACCTGGTCGGCGAGGCGCTGCGCCACATGCTCAACAAGTTCGGCTGGCACGTCGTCGGCATGCTCTACCACAACCATATCAACCCGTCCAAGGGCAACTCCATGTGCCACTTCATGCTCGGCGCCGTCTACTCGGAGCTCAACAAATCCGCGCAGTACCGCAGCTTTGACGAGGAGGTCGCCACGCGCGAGGAGTACATTGAGCTACTGCGCTTCATCTCCAACCACGCCAGGAGTGAGTACTCTACTCCCCCCTCGCCGCACCAACCAGAATGTCGTGGTAAACTGAGCGAAGTGGCGTTGCGATCCATTTGATGTGAGCGTACAATAAAACGGGTTGATTTTTGACTGTTAGGATTTCATGACTCGTAGGGTGACTTAGAGATTGTGGTACCTTGATATTTGTGAAATGACTTGGGGTGTGTAGGATAACTAGGAATAAGGTGATTTGGAACCTTTTGGGTGACTTGGAATTTCAAGAATTACTTAATAACCTTAGTTAGGTAGTTGGGCTTAACGCCTCGTTGACAGTGAGATCATTAGAGATGGGACCAATTGTTCGGGGATACAGGGAACGGGAGAGGACCGACAGGTCACAAATTCGCCTGGAGTGATTCGGGAAACCATGTAAACTCGAAATCAGAATAACTGGAATAAAGAATCGTACCCGTGTCCTCCTGAATACGAGTCCAACGTTTGGAACTTGGTGACTTGGGACTTGAAGTGCACCTTGGGATTTGTAGGATGACTTGAGACTTCTAGTAGAACTTGGAATTTGTAGGTTGGCGTGGAACTTGTAGGATGAGTGGACGTTGTAGGATGACGTAAGACTTGTTGGGTGACTTCGGACTTATAGGATGACCTGGATTTTGTAGTTACTTCTAGTTTGTAGGATGACTTTTGGCTTGTAGTGTACTTGGAGTTTGTAGAGTGACTTGAGACTTCTAGTAGAACTTGGAATTTGTGGGTTGACGTGGATCTTGTAGGATGAGTGGACGTTGTAGGATGAAGTAAGACTTGTTGGGTGACTTCGGACTTATAGGATGACCTGGATTTTGTAGTTACTTATAGATTGTAGGATGACTTTTGGCTTGTAGGGTACTTGGAGTTTGTAGAGTGACTTGAGGCTTGTAGAATGAATTGCAGCTAGTAGGGTCACTTTAGGGGCTTGTTAAGGGGACTTGGGGCATGGAGGGTTTCTTGGGGCTTGGAGGGTGACATAAGACATGTTTGATGTCTTGGAATATTATTTCACAAAAAATAATTTTTGCACGGCTCAGCTATTAATAAAATTAAAGTAATTTCATATGCTCGGTCATTACTAGGAATTTCAAATTGTTTAAATTTTATACTCGCAGCAGCCACACGTACAGTAAATAAACTTATTTGAAATTATCAGAAGTCACCCTGATTTACGGTATTTGGTTACATAAACATACTTTGTTATCGCATGCTGTTGCGTATTCCCTATAGGTAGGGCCTCGGTCTCGTGTGTTTTCGCCTACAGCTGTTGATTGACCAATGACTGTCCGCCACTGTGCTGGTTAGTGCCGCCATATTTCTGGTTCGTGCGGCCCGAGTTCGCTCATGCATGTTGTAGTTTTGCTTCTGCATTCCCAAGTATTCTTTGCCACCAGATATATTTATCAAAATTTACGTCATACTTGGGCTTTTAGGGTCTACATGAACGTATGTGAGATGTACACTGTGTGTTTTATATTATTATTATAGGCATAAAATGTGACGTATTTGAATAACTTTCCATTTTACGATTTGATGCAGTGCAATTTACTGAAATTTGAGAGGCTTTTTTTTTTAACTTTCACGATTTTTTTTGTGTAGTATGTATTATTCCGCCATATATACTGAACATAATGTACCTAGTGAATTGTATTATTTGACCATCGACAATGTGACTAAGTGATGTTGTTAGACGTAAACATATTATAAAATGGCAGTACTAATTATTTTCTTGCCAATTTCATGGGTGTAGTGGTTCAGGAAAAAGAAATGTTCCATCTAAAATTTTAACATTTCTTACATAGATATATCAAATACATGTGTATATGCTTTATTTATTTATAGACATAATATAGTAGTCGTTTTAAATGCCAAAACAGTATAATTTAAGTAATGAACTATTGTTCACCGTTATATTTTTTTGCAGAAGCTAATACAATTTACATTCAAGAGGCTATTAAGTACAAGTACGGCACAAAAAAAAACTGTATTTATGTTTTAACTGTTGATATCAATTGTTAAACACAGCTGAAATAATTTATAGGTGTGTCCTGGCTATTTAAATTAGCTGTAGCATTATTCCGTTGCATCAGTAACCGTATACCGATATTTTAGCAAAATAGTTTGAGGTTTGCTTCTAGTGGAAAACAAGTTTTTCTTTCTAACTAGCACACATATTGATGTCTTAGAAATGCAACCAAGAAAGGTAGACAGTCTTACTGTGTTATGATAATATGTCTAAAATTTTCTTTCTGATAAGCCGGTGAAGTCTGTTACCGAACATCAACATTTGTTTAAACTATCTAGTCGCATTAAGACCATCACAGTTTTACTTGACTGATGTTCAGATTCTTTAATGACTTTTAACAATAGATGCACACGTTTTGATTCCAAAAAGAACTTAAAAGTATTTGAATAAAGCACACGTTTGATAACATAGCCTAGATTAGACAGGTATATAAACAAATATAAATAAATACGTAAAACACAAATGGGACATCAGTTAAAACATAGAGAGTCACATTAGATGTATTTTTAAGAACGATGTGTTAATTAGTTTTTGTATAATGCTTGCGCTTTGTGTACATTTAATTCTTCGTGTTTATTATCTCCTCTAGTTTATACAATAAATTAATTTAATTGCCCGTAATGAGCTGTAAATATTTGTCGTAATTATTAGTTGAAAACCTATTCACACTATTTTCAGTGTATGTTATTATGTCATACTCTGTGTATTCAGTGGCGACAGAAATCTACAAAATTGCTTTTCTCTAAAAATTTACTCGCAATACTATTTCATCCACATTCTTATTTTTGTAGTTTGTGACTATACAGAATGCTGTATGATTTTCTTTCTGTAATTAATTGTATTCATAGTTCAAAGAACGTCATTTTAATGTTTTCGAAATCACTTAGTTTTTGTCATAGGATTATTAAGTTTTTTTGCCGAGTTTTCGATAGATTACGCAAATTTAGTAGCTTTGCGTATAATATGTTTAAACGTAAGTGAACTTCGCAAACTAACAAGCAGCATCTGCAAAACAGTCAAGGACAGATTTGGTTGTGTATAAAGACAGTGTAATACAGTTTACAACAAAAATTGTTTTTTTTTGTTTAGTTTGGCCAATACCACAATGTTATGCATAGTTAACGCACCATGGCACTTCATGAAAGTTATCCAAAATTTAAACTAAGTGCTTTTCTTTACTGTAATTACTTTAAGATTGTGGTTAACCATACTTTCAGCGGTTATATAGGTGCGATGGCTCTAGTTCTACAGCGAGCAAAATTTGGTTTTATTAGACTGAAAACATTCATACGCAAAACCGATGACAATTTTTGTTGCCTTTTCAATGAGAAAGTATTAAAGTGAGTGAGAATATCCATGAAAATTGACGGGGTGAATATCATACAGTTATTAATCTGTCTTTACATTTAAAAAGACGTTCACAATTACTGCGATTATTTTTTTAAGAACTTAAGCGTCGAACTTATTACACACCCACCCTCTATCAGTCTCTACCATAAAATACGTACAATTGCCCAAAGATTGCCGACAAAACATTTTCGTAAAATACTTGACCGAAAATATCGGTTTTGTCAAAACAAAGTTATTAAGCATATTTACTTTTTAAATATTGTTTTTTAGGATGTAACCCACTCCATTTGCTGCTTTCTGTAAGGAGAGGACCAAAAATAAACTTCGATAGAAAAATTTTATTATTATTTAGATAATGTTAAAGTTTTTACTAAAAATTATAGCAGCTGTATTAAAATTAAACATATTCCGTATGTTTCACTCGCCATCCACATTAACGCAGTTAAAGTGACTGGTTACATCTCCACTACACTTCTACATGAACACAAGGATGTATGGAAAACGATCAATTATTGCTTCCTACGGAATGTTGATTGCAGCATTCCACGCGCTGTACCGGGTAGTTTATGGCTTGGCATGTATCATGGCGTTTCCAGCAATCTAAATACAAATCAATACATCTGACGTACGGCAAATGCGTTTGAAAATTTCCAGAACTGTTGCTTCGGTACAAACGTCGGATCATTACTATACCAACCAATATATTAAATACATGTTTTAAAAAAATTTGCAATTCACTATTAATTAAAACTGCTTTTTTAAATATTCATTTACAATAAATGGATGACGACTAAATTAAAATACAGTACCACTTTATATTGTTACAATAATCGTCCAACTCTATTGTTCATTACAGTCAGATGTTTTTCATTATGGCTGTACAAAATTACTTTTCAACTATTACAAACAAAAATGTTTCCTCCTCCAGCAGAACTGCACATATCATGACGGCAGGATACACAAAACAACGACAAACTCTTTGCATGAGTGGGACAATTTTTGAGTGAGTATACAAACAAAACGTTAACACCAATTTGAGTCTACTTTCATGAATGTTGGTGCAGTTTATAATAAAATATTCAACTGTTGACTGTCAACGCATAAAATCTGTGTGCAGTCAGTCTTTGAAGATCCCAAAATACGATAAACAATCTATATTTATTCGTAAGAAACTGTTATCTATGGCTGTCCTTAGCGGCCTTTGTAAATATTAACGTCTTACAACCTCGGAGATTCCTGTTTCACGAAATTCGTTATGAATGCCACCGTGTGCTAAGTAACCTTAACACAACTGGTCAGTGTATACTTCATTGCCGTAAGAATCAACCTCCATAGATGCAACATTCAGGTATGGGTTATGTGACTACAACGGGGTAAATAGGCGAAAAATCATTAAGTAACACGCAAAGAAATACTAATTTAATGTGTTTTATGCTTAGATTGCTGTCATTAGTAAAAATAATACCTGCGATTTTAAAACTGTATCTGTTAACATTGTCTACTATAGGACTATTAACGTGCTGTTTTATGGTAATAGGTCGTTTGATTCCATGTTGCGACATTTATGCTTTTATTTCTCACTGGGTGCTGTCTTAGCGAATGGCGAGCAAAAAGAAAATTAGACTATGTTTTGTGTGTTTGATGACCGCAGCTGACTCTTCTAAATTGATTTTCTTAAATTGCCATAGATAAAATTCTATTGTAGAGACAGCAAGTTAGATTTTTCGATTTTGTCTCGTAGTACTTAGGCATTCGCGTTTACATTCGTTTCTGCACACGATGCGGTTGTTGCCGAAGTGAGTTTTTTTTAGAGAATTCACATGCCAAAGTTGCGAGGATTCTAGTTTGGCACTGTAAGTTCAGTATTAAGAGTGCGTGGTAGATAAATAAACGCTGAAAACATCAATTGATTTCTACGTTTTTTTCGAAGTCAATATGGATAATATACTCAATGACAATCCTAGATAATGGTATTTGCCAACTTTATGAGTAAATATTTATCCAGAATTACCAATTCGTTACGCGTGACCTCTTGCGCCGCAGTTAAATGCATGAGGTTCCGGCGTCAGAGATTTGCCTCAGAAGTTCGTAACACTGGAAACAATTTTGTTTAAAACGTTGGCTAAAATTATTGTCTAGGATTGCTTTTGTTTAATTTTCGCAAATTGGCTTCAAGAAACCTATAATTATAGATTAATGCTTTTAGCGTTGATTTATGTACCACGTGCTCTTAAAGCAGACATACAGATTCACCAAATCCCTACTTAGTTACAGAAGATAAGCTTGGTATAAATGTAAAAACGCAACAGTAAAAGTGCTGCAGACAGTAGACTGGTACATTTTTCCGTAAAATACAGCATAAAGCTTAAACAGAACTTCGCCGTACAACGTTGTAGTAACACTCTCAGCAGAGTACCACTAGAGAATCCACAAACACTGTAGCTGCAAGTTTAAGAGTGGTCTTTGATGTCCTGATAGATACTAGTTATGTGCCTTGTGCTACGAGGGTGAAGCAGACTTCCCATAACGCAAAATGTGTTTCGTTCAAATAATGTTTTTGGAGTGTAGTGCAAGTTTGCTGAACAAATTTTGGGCGAAACAAATTCATACATATCTGCATCATAGTATTATTTCTTGCTTCTAGAAATAATAGATATCCATGATCGGTACGAAGCAGCCGTGCCATTATACATAAAGTAGTTATGAAGCTAACTACAACTTCGCTAAAACAGTCCCGCTAAAAAAATAATTTGAAAACCTTTCGGTAAAGTGCACTGTGAATGCGAGGAAAATGTGTGCTTTATAGACTACAATGATTACTTCCGTTGAGTTCCTCTTCGCATTTCTAATTTATTAATTTTTCTTTAAACCCGTATATCTAAACAACATGGCCAGCACAAGACGACCAATACGTACACTAGTTCCGTGCATAACTCTCTTGATAATAAGTCACTTTAAAATTTCGCCTTCTACTTTCTGTCACCAGACTGTTTTTCTCCAGCTTGATGTCTTTCAATGGCCTGCAATGTCGTGGATTGTAGCAGAGAGTAATTTTAAAGCCAATAATTAAAAGTTCCGCTGTGGAGTGACCAATCCCACATAAAATAGTCAAAACTGTATGACATCTCATAAAGACTGGCGAGCAATACAATAATATATTGTTAGAGACAATTGTTTATCGCGAAAACTTATTGAAAAAAACACAACCTTGAAAACGCTGCAGTGTCACGCAACTTACATGTGCTTGCATATCAGCGAAGTGTATATAGTCTTGTCACCAGATAACGCCAATTTCGTATGTATCTAGACATGATTTGTCTTCTCATTTCACGCAAGATTAGTGCATTTCGCAAGGTTTTGCGCAAGAATTTCTCGTGAAATATCATCATCTTACACGATATTAGCACACATTTTGCATCCTACGATGCCAATATAAGAGGTAATTAGTTAACAAACAAGGATCGGCCGTACTGCTCGCGAGCTCCTATGCTGCAGCTCTTATATTTTACTAATTTACTGTCAGAAAATAGCCTTATTAACTGAGTTCGGTAGTTTTTGTTATTCATTGACCTATAATTGATAAGCACTTCTGCGTACTTAAACAGATAGAGAACTGAAATATTCGCTCTTTCTTTTGGGGAAAAGCTAAAATTCAGGCAACTAAAAGGTTCGTGTAATTTTCACAATTGGCTCTTGACTCATTTGACACTTCGGGTACTAAGCCGAAGAAAGAAACAATTAAATGCTTGCCCTATTGTGTGGTATCACTGAGTCTGCGATCAGCCAAATAAGTAAATGTTCTCTGCCTGAGCACACAGTTGTTTTTGAGGGCTATCTATATGTTAGTGAACCCATGCATTTTTGTGGTTTCATAAACAGTGCATTCCCTGAAAGTTACTTTTAAATACACACATTTAGTTTCCGAAAAATACATGCGTTTGAAAAATTGAGGATTTTTCCGAGTTAAAGGACTCCTGTCTATAGAGTTATGTGTGTAGCATTAAAAATGTCATGGCTAAATGAAAAATTAACTATTATTTTTTATGTGAACAGGTTTAGTTAAACAGAGGCTCATATTCTAGGCTAGAATTAACGCACAACCTTGTGACTAGACAGAAAACCGAACACTCGACTGCATCAGCTGTTGGGCCTGTGCTTGTGGAGAGGTCATCACAGGATCTGTGTTGTTAAGACAGCGTCGGGAAGTTACGACATTTGTCGGGACCATATTGTTTATATTTATGTGTTTTATGTTACAGGTTTACCACATTAACGTACTTTAATCAGGCTAAGGTGGCCAGCTGGGTGGTCGTACTAAAGGCTTGGAGACCCACAAGTGCGGATAGCTAAGAGTTATGCAGACGAGCGCATCACGTCTCATCCTAGCCTCTAGACACAAGTCATCACTGAGCTGACGTGCAGTCTTGTTGCCGATATGTTGTCTCTATAAGAGTAAAACGACCCTATATCACGATCTACCTTAATGTCGTGATAAGCCACGTTGCATGCTTTACAAAATTGGATATGCTCCGTACACCGAGTTCACTAGTTTACCAACAGAGAGCAAGCATGTGTAGTTATGGAAATAAGTGACCAATGTATTGTACGTAAGATCACAATTAAGATGTTTAACATTTTATGTCACTGAAGTTCGAAGCCTTAGTACCAGTATCAGGGATTATAGTCCATTTACAGGAAACAAACGGGTGACAACATATCTTACTGAGCTGAAATTCATCACTTTGGTTATGAATCAGCTAATTACTTGAGTCCTGATCCATTCCTGATTTTCCTTGGAGTGAGTGAGAGATTTGGTAAGCGCTTAACATCGAGGTCTTCAGCGCTGGTGAGGGGTGATATGTGGTGAGTGTGGAGCAGCGCCGGAATGTAGGGTTGTGGGGGAAACGGGAGATTCCCGAGAAAACCCGCCGGCCAACGGCATTGTCCGGCACGACTCCCAGATGTGAAAATCCGGGGACTGACCTCACCGGGAATCGAACCCGGATCGCCTTGGTGGGAGGCAAATTGTCTGACCATTCGGCCACCGCGGCCCCGATTTTCCTTGGATTTTTATGACCCCTCCAGTGCGAACCCAACTCATCTGAACGATTTACCGATCATTTTTCAGTCACTATGGCCAGCCCGTGCTACTCCTTACTTTCCATTGCAGTATTGGCGCCCCTTTTAACGCAGTGGCTAGATTACTCGCCTCCCTCAAAGGTGATCATGGGCAGGGTAGGTCCCAGAATTTTCGCATGTTAGAATTGTGCCGGACGACGCTCCCACACTCTGAGCGAGGTGGTGTAACCGTAACACATTGGACTTGCATTCGGGAGAACCCGACTCCGGCCATCCTGATTTAGATTTTCCATGGTTTCCCAAATTCACTCCAGGCGAATGCTGAGATGGTTCGTTAACAAAGGCCAAGGCTGACTCCTCTCCCAGCTCCTGTCATTGTATCAAGTTGTGTATCACCGTCTGTAATGACCTTGCTGTCGATAATACGGAAGTCTACTTACCTGACCTCCTCCACTCTGAGTAGGTGCCCGAAGTGTTCATCCTCTGGTGCCAGATAGTCTGTATTAGAGGGTGAGTGGTGATCCTACCTTTTATGGTGCATTTTTTATGATAAATAACGTTGTACAAGTGTATACCATTTTAAAAAGCCATAACTTTCATGCATATAAACCATAAAACACCCATCGTCGTTTTTTTTTGGCAGCGATTAGTAGAGCCACGATTTTATGGCGAAAAGATTTTTGCAACATTTGGTTTCAATGCGTCATGTGCACATCTGCAGATCTGCCACATCGTCTGTGATTGGATGATTTTACTCTCACTTGCCTTGGCAAATCACAGACGTACGGAGTCACAATAATCTTATTATGATTGGTGCAGTCAAATGAGAGATGTGTATGAACAAAGACACGCTGCCAGTAATCATGAAGCAGACCTGCCGATGTGCACAGGAGACACTGAAACAAAGTGGGGCAAAAATATTTTCACGACAAAATCGTGGCTCTAGCGATTAGATAAGCTTGACGTATTGCAGGATGGCCTTTGAGTGATGTTTATAAGCAGGTATCATACACTCATATTAAGTAGTTTTCCGATAAATATAGGTAGGAGCTCTGCACAATGCTTGGCGGTCTGACCAGGAGGGCCTTAATCATTACGAAATTCTGAACTCCTTAACCATAACATTGATCAACTTATATTGAACTTTCTAACTTACTATTTGAGGCATCTTTCCCGATATTAATAATCGTAACTTATTGGTGTTTTCAACAAAACAATAGTAGTTGTGAATGAGGCTGCATTATTTTTGTTTGTGAATGAAAAAAAGATGTATACGCACAGAAGTACCTATATTTTCTTCCTTAAAATTATACGTAAGTTTCTATGGTACAGGCGCAACAAAGCGTCTTAAAATGTTTCTAGCTGACTATGTGGCTGAGCATGCAAAACGTCTTACTGTGATATTTCACGAGTACTACAGTGTTATAGAAAAACTCCATAGTAAAAATAAAAGCAAATAAAGAAAAGCTAGTATTAGCTGTTGTCAAGAAACGTGTGATATACAGACAATGCAGGAAATGGGCATGGTCGTGTCCTGGAAGACAACACGAATACAGACTAAATAAGTATTTTGGACAAACGCCATTGCAGCAAATGGCGTGTCACAGAAACCCAGAGAATACACACGAACAGACAAATGTGTGTATTTTATGATATTCTGTAACACACCATTTCCTGCAGTGAAATATGTCCAGAAATAATTATTTAGTTTGTAACTTGCCCCCAGTGCAAGAATCGTTCAGAAGTAACGACACGAATAGAAGCAAAAGTATAACAATAAAAAATTATTACTGGACAGAATATTATCGTATGCAAAAAGAACAAAAGAAGGAGGTGGTTGAAAAATGTTGTCCTCGTCCTTTTTGTCGTCAATTTTCGAACAACATATTTTGTTGTTTCTATTTTACTGTCCTCCTTTTATTACTTTTGCATACGACTATATTCCGCTCGGAATTATTATTTTTTTTGTTTTAATTGTTTTTTTTTTTTTGTTTGTACTCGTGTCGTGTTTCGGGATACGGCTTTATTCCTTTCCGGAATTGTCTGCACGTTATATGCATGTTGACTACAACTGATACAGATTTTTCTTTACTTCCATTTATATTTATTGTGGCTTTTTTCTGTATCACGGTATTATTCGCTCACAATGTCGTATGTTCAAACAAAAAGATTTAGTTTATAAAACACCTTAAGTTTGTTTTAAAATTTTGGCTTTGACTTTGAAAATGTGGTATAAATGAACCATATTTTTACAGGTTGTATGATAAACAATTCTTGCTCCTTCTTTGTAGCTACATACGTAAAAAATAAATAAAAACTAAATTTTTGCTGGTCGACATATTTAAGCAAGCAGTGCAGATATTTGTGTATTACAAATTTGCATAATGCCGGCACCGTTTGTTAAAAGTGTGAAGACTATAAGCCTGTTAAACTCCACTGCATGCTGTCCCTTTCCTTGAATCGCGCATGTGGGCGAAACTGATGAGACAGAGAGTAGTGCATGATGCCACGGCCAGCTGTTTACATGTTTGTAGCTACCTGCTTCGCTTGTTTCTCCCAGTTTGTAGATGTATGTGTGTTCGTATCAACTAAGGTGTCCGCTTTAGCGCGGTTTGTGTTCTCTTCTCAGGTGGTGGTTTCCCGCAATCCGAAAAGCATGGTGAGTCCAACATAGTCCCCTCTCTTAGTTTCCTTTCTGCTCTGTGACATAGACTGCATGGAATAACTACAACGCACACTGTGTGTTTACAATATGTTGCACGCACGAACATAATTTGCGACTCGTTAACGCTGTCGTCCCAAGGACTGGGAGACATCATGATGCATATTTCATAGAGTGTAATCTCGACGTCCGCACCTGGAACTTGATTTATTCATGAACCTAATTTAAGGAGATTTCTAAACCTCAGAGGCCGGAACACTGAGTTGGCGTAATTTAATTATCGTGTTACTACGTGTCATGGAGCTACTGAATTCAGTAGATTAAATTCTTCTTTTGTGGAACGTAATTTCAGACGCAATCTCGGACTAATCCAGTTCGTACTTAAGTGCCGCTTTGAGGAACTTGCACAGAAAAAATATTTTTTAGTAGGTACAAAATATTTTGTAGGTGTTTACCCTGCAAAATTTATTTGTGATCCTCACAATAACATATTGTTGACACCACTAATATATTGTGGCCACCTCAAAATTGTTTGGTGGTTACTACTAAAAAAAACTTTGCAGGGAAGATTCCTACAAAATATTTCTTGCAGTGTGTATTCATAGCAATCTACTATTTTAGTATTCATAACGATAATAACTAGGTTTTCTCAAAACCTGACTAGTTTGTTATAAAATGTACACTTTCTTTCAAACTTATGTACGGCATAAAATAATAATTGCCTAAATTTAATGTAAACATGTACTATTTCCTTTAGCACGTAACTAAAATATTTGATAATTTTTACTTGGCATGGTCAAGATTATGAGAATTCGTTTTGAGAGACGATTTAAGATTCGCCGTTTACAAAAAATTTTAAAGTCAATATCGTGTTTGTAAAAATAAACTTACAAGGTGTTTAACAATGTTTTTTCTTTGCTAAAAAAATTTATCGGGGTAAAATTTTCGTACTTGTAATGCATGCCGATTTAACGTGTCACACACATGTATAGCCTTAGTGTTAAATTCTATTCTTGCTAAATACTCTGGGAAACTGCTACTCCACTGACACCGTAAATAAAACAAATTAAAAGGAAAATCAAAGAATCGGCATTCATAGTTAGTAAAAGAAATGTATTTATCAAGCAAAGCATAGAATTGAAAAACCTTTGGTTACCAATAATTTAAAAGGAAGCAAATTTAAAAAAAAAAAAAAAAAAAGTAAGTCACAGCGATTATCATAGGGCACCAATAGCCAATAACCACATACTCTTACCTGCGCCGCCAATCAGGGCATGACTCTTTTCTATTGGCTGGGACATAGAGTTTATAAACCCCTTGTTTTCCAGTGCCTTAATGTATTTTTTGTAGTCATTCGCTTATGTTATTTGGAAGATAAAATATCATACACACGTGCGTCCCTGGTAAAATTAAAATCTGCAGTTATAATGCTAAGCCTAGTTTACCGTAGGCGCACGTTTAACACGGGGTGGTGTAAAAAATATGCATACTTCCCATAACGCTTGACTAGTGTGGATTATATGCGTCTGTTGATGCTCGAATATCAACAATACGAACCTAATAAAATATCATTGATTTCACTGACTTATTTCTGAATTTCATTTGTTTTCTTTCTTATTACGCTGAAGCAACTGCGAATGGGACCCACACGCGTATTAATTTTTTTTTCTCCAAATGACGTAAGGAATAAGTAGAACTGGGATTTCATGTTATTATTTGGCGATAGGCTAGACACTCTGCGTGAATTTATTGGCTCCAATCCTTCGTATCTTTGTGTGTCCGTGTTACAGGATAGTGGCTATTTTACATTTATCCTTACATCATTGGTAGTACAGGATAGTGGGTATTTTACTTTTGTCCTTACGTTATTGGTGGGTATTTTGCAATTATCCTTACATTATTGGTATTACAGGATAGTGGCTATTTTACATTTATCCTTACATTATTGGTATTACAGGATAGTGGCTATTTTGCATTTATCCTTACATCATTGGTAGTACAAGATAGTGGGTATTTTACTTTTGTCCTTACATTATTGATATTACAGGACATTGGGTATTTTGCAATTATCCTTGCATTATTGGTATTACAGGATAGTGGGTATTTTACACTTGTCCCTACATTATTGGTATTACAGGATAGTGGGTATTTACATTTTTCCTTACATTATTGGTATTACAGGATAGTGGGTATTTTACATTTATCCTTACATCATTGGTAGTACAGGATAGTGGGTATTTTACTTTTGTCCTTACATTATTGGTATTACATGATAGTGGGTATTTACATTTAACCTTACATTATTGGTATTACAGGACAGTGGGTATTTTACACTTGTCCCTACATTATTGTTATTACAGGATAGTGGGTATTTTACACTTGTCCCTACATTATTGGTAATACAGGATAGTGGGTATTTACATTTATCCTTACATTATTGGTATTACAGGATAGTAGGTATTTTACATTTATCCTTACATCATTGGTAGTACAGGATAGTGGGTATTGTACTTTTGTCCTTACATTATTGATATTACAGGACATAGGGTATTTTGCAATTATCCTTGCATTATTGGTATTACAGGATAGTGGGTATTTTACATTTATCCTTACATTATTGGTATTACAGGATAGTGGGTATTTAAATTTATCCTTACATTATTGGTATTACAGGATAGTGGGTATTTTACATTTATCCTTACATTATTGGTATTACAGGATAATGGGTATTTTACACTTGTCCTTACATTATTGGTATTACAGGATAGTGGGTATTTTACACTTGTCCTTACATTATTGGTATTACAGAATAGTGGGTATTTTACTTTTATCCTTACATTATTGGTATTACAGGATAGTGGGTATTTTACATTTATCCTTACATTATTG
>PNEQ01034244.1:0-130000 GCA_003012365.1 Medauroidea extradentata
AATATTCATATTTTATAGTGTTTTATACTGGCCTATCATAGGATCCCACAGACCCCTCACAATCAATATTGAAGTTAAAATGGATGGCAATATGTTACATATGACAATAAAGGCCCCTTCATTACAATCAATCATCATAATTTACCCAAACTACATTAATTTATATATATAAAAGTATCAATAAAATAGGACCGTCACAAAATATTTTCAGATAGAATTTGAAACGATTGTTGGAAACAATTGCGGAATACCTGGAAGTATGCATATCGAAATTGAATTTTTATTTTCTCTTTTTATGTAATTACTTTTGTGTTTGTCATACATTTTGGAGATCAACGATATACGTGATAACCCTTTGAAACCTCAGTACCAGGAATCAAGTTAAGTTCGTATTTTTAACGGCAGAAAGAGAGTGCAATGTTTATTGTTAATTAACCACACACATTTATGGCGTCTTTTATAAGTGTCAGAAAGTAGTACTTTTGAATTTGTTAATGAGCAAGTAGCTGAAAAGCAGTTCAAGAACGAAATAGGTATTGGTGGTTCGTAATAAATTAGTACTTTTGAATTGCTACCTTGTGTAGAACAACAATTCGAAATATTATCTATTAAGCCTTTAGACGTTAACCATTGGTTACAGCACAATATATGTATTTTAATTGTTATTTAGGGTGATTTCCTTTTATTACGAAGTAGCAGGAAACTATAAATATTCTGGAAGGAAAGAAATAACTTTGGTTTCTGAAGTACTGAGTTACATCCCGAACAACCTAAGGGATTTTATAGACATTAATAGTATTTCTGTTTACTCATAATTGATCTTTTTAATAAACATATGGCTGAATCCATGTTATTTATTAGTAACGCTGAAGTCCCGGAGGAAAAACAGGCAGTAGAATAGGTTAGTTTGCTGCACCGGTCAGTGTCAGACTTTCTGATTATTGAACCGTTGCAGATTATATAGTAAACAGTCATCACAAAGTTCACTACAGACAATACACACAGCTCAACCTTACTGTGACTCACATTGCCAACTTTATTATACTTCCAAGTTCTGAGGTAAATTATCTATGTGCATTTGTGGAATACTATGAAATATATTACATTTGTTACTCAAACAGTTCCTTTTAAGTGACAAAGAAATAAAAGAGAAAGAGAGAGTGAGAGACATTCAGTGAATGGTTTTATAATCGCATATATATGTATGTCCACTTTGCTCTTTAATTAATCTACCAATGATGACATTCAGAATTGTATTTATTTATTGTTTTTAACTGTACTTACTGTCCCGTGCTACGTCTTCGCGTTTCGACTCCTAGGAAACATTTTAATTTTGTAATCCACTTATTTAATAATATCGTTTGTTTCGTTGAAGTAAGGTATACTACGTGCTCGGTTACGCGTCACAAAATATAGGTTTTATCTCCCACATCTTTTAAATCAATTTTTTTTTTTTTGGATTTGAAAATTTTTTTATTAACATCTGTGAAAGACTGGAATACATTCAATGTGAATGATTATTCTCAAATATTTAAAGCTTATAAAACAATATAAAATATGCATAATATAATTAATTATGCACTTTGATAACCAACAAGTTTAGAAACTAAAATTGTCTGGGATTTATAAGGCCGGTATTCATAGTCAGCAAGTAAGCAATACTTGGAACAAACAATTCTAATCATTTTCCTTAAGCTCATATTTAATTCATAGTGCATCAAATAAGCTATATATATATATATATATATATATATATATATATATATATATATATATATATAGCCTGAATCTACACTTGATGAAGTATATTTCCTTTATTCAATACTTATTATGAATTCATAGTCGTCCAATGAGAAATGCTTATTTCTCAATAATTCGTTTTCACTTGCATAAGTTCTCTTATTTCAAGTAATTTTGTGCAGTGGACTAAGCAATGATTATTAATAAGTGCGTATTTTGCTGTCTGTTGTTATTTTGTGTTCGCGTGAGTCCAAAATACTTTCAAACTAAGCTTCCAAGAGCGTGTGAATAACAAACAAAAGGTGAAGCAAATCTTCACGAAACCAGACCAAAAGTAGTACGTAACCTATAATAATCGGAAGTCGGAACCTTGATGTTATTGTTTATTTGCAATGAAAATTTTGTATTGCATACTACTTAAAACTTTTTGATTTGTAATTTTATATATTTATTTAATTTTTAGATCTTAAAAACACCAAAATGTTTAGCTACATTATAATAAGCTACATTTATCTAGGTAATGTTGTTTGGTATGTGGACATTTTCGTTTTAAAGTAGGTAAACAACGTATGGAAAAAAGAGTAAGGGAATATTTACTTCTGTTACATTTGCAATGTAATTATACATGAACTTATTTCTGTATTTCATCAAGTACGTTTCGGGGCAAATAGGTTGTACTTAGGTAAGAATTGCTTCATCAAGTATATGTTTATGAATTCGTTGTTGAAATAAGTATTGCTTGGAGAATAAGCATTACTTCGCGAAGTACTACTTATTTGCCCAACAAGCCTTTCACAATGGTTACCGGCCTTAATCCCTATGTACAAAAATGAACACTGACTGACTGACTGACTTACTGACACATCAAACTCCAGCCCAAACCAGTGGACCTAGAATCGTGAAATATTTTGTGGGGTAAAAGGGATGAAATGTGTTTCAGAAGAAACGTCGATAGAGCTCAAACCCGTCGACCTATCATCGTGATTTTTACTTCAATAGGACACACATAAAAATGCATTATAGCAAAATTTAAGGATTTTGAAATTAAATATTTAAGGGGGTGAAAAGACCCTAAATATGTTTCTGATTAACTATCGATATCTATCGAATCCTTCGGGACAGAGTTTTGGTATGCACTTCAAAATGTTGCTGACGTAAATACCCAAAATGAAGTTGTAGGATTTTGTTTAAATTCGACCCCCAAGCAGTAAAAAGGGGCACATGTGTTTTTTTTTTTTTGTTAGAGTTGTCTGTATAACTGAAACACAACTGAGTAAATTTTACTTCAATTGGTTTCGTATACAAATATCTATCACAGGACTCCCAGGTGTTTCGAAATTCTTTAATTAAGGATGTGAAAAAACGTGAAACGTGTTTTCGATTTTTCCTCAATATCTATCGAACCAATCATGATATCGAAGTGCTATTTACTTTAGATTAATGCTTTTAAATTATCCCAAATATTGTTAAAATATTTTTCCAATTCAGCCCCAAAGAGATTTAAAAAAAGGGTGAAATATGTTTTCGATTCACAATCGATGTATATATCGATCCTATTTATTTTTATATATCGACGTTATTATTTTTAAAGATTGATGCTTACTCAAATACCTGAAAATTAATTTCAGGAATTTTCGGAATTCCCCATCTAAGAAGGAGAAAAGGGGTGAAAAGTAATGAAATGTGTTTTCAATTAATCGTCGATATGAACCCAGCGGGCCATTGTCGTATTTTTCACGTCCAAGAGACACCAGTGAAGTAGTCGAAAATGTGATTAAATGGTTTTTCGAAATTCAGTCTCTTAGGAGGTGAAAAGACCTGGAATGTGTTTTAGATAAATCTTCAATATTTATCGAACGCTTTGAAATATTCAGTTTATTTTTGCTGCAGGATGATGATCAGGTAAGTGGCCGCAAATGGTTTTAAGATTTTTCAAAATTCAAACTCTCAGTACTGTACAGAGGTTATATGTGATTTTTAACGAATGCTCGATTTTGCTAACTGCTAGTGTATATTGTAATAACAATCAAGAAACACAGAGCTACATACTATTGTAAATTGCAGGTGGCCAAAAATTATATAAACTACTCATGTACCTTCCACGAATGCTGGCATACGTGACTCGATTTTGCCGAGAAGTGTATATATGATGTTTATGCAGTTACCGATTCTTATGTTATAAAAGCATTAGGAAAACTACGTACATTATAAGCTACTGCTTATACTATGGGTGCCTTCAGGGTCTTGTCTGTATACGTGATGAGTGCTGAAAAAGGAGCAAAACTAAAACATTACGTACTTGGAACACTAATAATTATTGTAGGCGGTTTGAAGGTATGTTGCGTTTGATATTTACACTGTTATTAAAAATAATCTGTGTGCAATGTGTTATGCACAATAATTAGCAAATTATTTAAAAACATTTCAACCTCAATACAGAATCGAGTTCAATAGTGTCCTTACCAGTGTATCAAATAAATAAAATATAGCAGTGAATCGGTAACGAAATCGAAAATTAATAATATTTACTTAACTTTCATTAATTATTTCAACTACTTTTGAGAAATATAAATAAGGTTGGTTCTGGCCACGACAGCTGAAAAAATCCATATGTATATTTTCATTCGAGAAATAACCACGATGTGTGCACGAGTTCACCTGACACAAGTTAAGCTGCTCAGGCTCTGCATTTACAATCACGCACGTATTTTATGTGTCAAGTAATAGCCTCAACTGTTCGAAAGGGGGTGGAGGATATATTTAAATTCCATAATTAATTATAAATGATAGACAACTAATCCAAACCAAACAAAATATTACTCCATTTAAAAATAAACAACCCAGTCGATGAGTAACTACCGTTACTCCTAATACTGACAAAATGCCATTCAATATTTTAATATTACTGTTGGGCAAATTACTGTGATAAATTTGTGCAGATATCCTGTTCGTATCTATAACGTCGTCCGTAACATCAGTTTCCTGTAGTAAATGTTTGCAAGGAAAATAAATATATGATATATTTTAACTATATGATTAATTATGTATATATTTTAGTACTATCGATTAATCTAGGAAAACAGCTTTATTATTGTATAATACGATGCACATTTTCTCCAAACAATTTCTGCGTTTGCTGTGGAACAAAAAATGTACGCATGTCCCAAAAAATACTCTACACTACTTCTTTTAGTATTGGCGCACTCATCGTGGTTTCATTTCGTGCTGAATTTTTAATGTATTACCTTGCAAGTTTGTGGACTGATTTGAGCCTTTTTATGGCAAACATATTAGTATTTATTAAGATAGTAAATGTCATGAATTCTTTTTTAAACTGCAACTAATCTGAAAGTAGCAAGTAATTTTGGTGAAAAATAAATATTATCACAGAGCTGCACGGGGTTGATCTGTAAGGCTGTGGAAAATACGGTCTGGATATACAACATAAATTAATGTAGTTACACTCGATTGAATTTACTTTCACACTTACTCTTAGCCGCAGTGTTTCGTGGGTATTCGAAACTAGGCGACAAAATTAGCCATTAAATCAATATGTGTAGAAACTGAATTACTACTGAATAACTAACAGCGCATTCAGTAGATTGAGTAACATACCTGTGTTAATTCATTAATTACCGACATTTTTTTAAATAATTTATTTTCTCCATACTTCTTCAGGGCCTATGAATAGGGTAGCTGACCACAGTAATTTACGAATCTGTGGAAGGTGGCACCTAGAGTAACTTTTTCATGGACTAGGGCCTATTTGTTGATGTTTCCAGCTACGTTAAGTATGTAATTGTAGGTACTATTTATCGACATCTCATTTGTTTTAAAGCCTTTAGTATTATTATTATTGTAGGGAAAAGTCCTACTGACAAAGTGTGATTGCCACTGTGGGCACGATACCAAAAGTTGGATCTGATGGCTTTTCCATCTTCAAACACCTAACATCTACATCATGTAGCTAAAATAGACGACATACACGTATGATATGTACTTGTCTTACTTACGTGTTTTAAAAGATATGATTATAATCACACAATATAAAATAATTATAATATACAATTGGTTCGTGGCAAATGTCCATATCTACAAAGCAATGGATATGCATGCAACCCTGTCATCTTTCTAGACAGTTGAAGGTTAACTGACACACGCGATCACAAAACCTTAAGTCTTTGTCGATAGTCGGCGTCCTTCCCAGGCCGGTTTCAATAACTCGTACCTGCGCCTACTTCTGGTAGTAATAGACGTCATGCAGAATGTTAACTTGTACAGTTTGATGTACACGCCACACTGTGTAAGGTGTATTCATGGATTATAATAGATGTGTTTTTCTGTGCGTCTCTTTGCTGGCTTGGCACTTAGTGTTGGCGAAACCCAGTACTTCCAGCATTGACAGTATTCTACAGCCTCTTTTGGGCCAGCCTTTAGATCTTTCATCTTTGAATGGTTCTATATCGAACCTTTGTCGAGATCACAGCGAGCACTTTTTGCACGCGTTGAAGTATTATAAGAAATGGGCTTTAAACAGTAAGTAAAAATGAAATATTAATAAGAAGTTGATATTATATTTCAATAAATTTTAACTCCGGTACGATTAATGATAGAGAAAAACCAAAGGTTATCGGTCTATTCATACAAATGTTATAAATTTTTAAATCAGTGTTTAGGGCATTGTCCTTTAGAACGTAATGCAAAACATTTTCGTGGCAGTGATTCTGAACGCTTCGTTGAAGTTATTCTTCTAACTATAAAATCGTAAACTCTTTGTTACTAACCAAAATTAATTAGATTTAAAAATAAAAATGATATTTGTACGCAGCGTTAAAATGACAGGAAATAATATACTGACTACATAAACAGCTAGTTACGCGTCTAAGAGTTTTATGATGTATTCCTTTTAATAAATTGAATAATTACACAGTAAACACAATTCATAAAACATCCGTCCAATTAACGCCATAGAATATTCCAGTTCTGTCATGACATTTACAGCAGAAAAAGGGGTTCTAGAAATTTAATTATCAATACGGATATTAAAATACCCTTATTTTGATTTCCTAACATTAACTATAGTATTTTTTTGTTCTAAGATCATTTATTTTCTAAATATTAATAGACATCTACCTTATCCATACTCTATTTAGTCCTCTATATAAGCATGCACAGCCGGCTTATTTCAGACACATTGCCTACGCCTCCATAACGTAGTAGTTTAAGCACCAGTCTACGGTGCGAGAGGTTCTGGGTTCGAATCCCGGCGCTGGCATAGATGTTGTGTTGTACCTTAACCTTACTTCACCCTCATCGGTTCTTTATACCTCGTTGTTAAAGTGCTGTTAAACCTTCGCACCTCATCTCAGACAAATCATTATAGTTACAACTCTCAAGATAAGAGTAATTTTAAAGTGTTGTTATCGTATTGGGTTTTTCAGTGTAAATCTAAAAGTTTAAAAAAACTGAAATGTATCTACCGTAACCGTCGAAAGTTTCACAATATTATTGCTGTTGTTAAAGGCGTTTCTTATACTTAACATGTATCTCCATTGATTTCTGACATTATTCTTTAAACGAAACCACCGTTGAAATATTATTTGTATTAATTTTGACACCATTGTAAATAATATATTCAGTTAGTCAGAAGCCAAACTTTCGAATTTATTTTCATAACACTTTTATTTATGGGAAGGATCCGATAGCCCAAAATATATTTTTCCGAGTGTTATTTTATTAAACTGAACATTCAGTTATATTAGCTGAAACAACTATCCAATATCTTGATAACATGTTAAGTAGTCTTAGTCATTATATATGTATGATCTTTGACATATTTATTCAGTGAAGTTTAACTATAAACTGACACGTTTTGATGGATAACCGCAACTGTTACTTAACTTTGCTGAGTCGCAGAAAAAGCAGGGTACATAACAGGACAAAACACGAGGAAATTAGCAAGAAAAAGAATGAAACACACCAAGGAAAACAGGAACGGCTGAAGTCAGCAAACATACAGATAATTCCTAAATAGAAATGTAGTTAGTAAATAATATACACAAAAAATATAAACATACACGGATCAAACCAGGTGAATGAAAATAGTGACAATGGTGGATTCCGCAGAAACATTATCTATAAATTGCGTGTATTTAGCAAAACACATCAGTCTGAATGTATGTGGTTAGCGTATAGTATGAAACTAACCTTTTTAATAATAGCAAATTGTTGCTGAGTTATTGGATACAATATTATTTATATGTAAAGATTCAGACTTGAGGAAACCGAATTTTCAGTTTACTGTAGGTAGGTGATTGCTGTTGATACCTCCCCGATACCTCTTCCAAATATCACTTTGTTTAGTTGGCTGTACTGCAGAGCATCCGTTATATTTAACCCGTCCAGACCTTACTGAGAGTCCTGGCGCAACGATAATGCGTCAGCCTTTCTGTTCTAGAAGCTGTGGGCTCGATTCCCGACTCCAAACATCTTCATTTCCGTTTTAGCCGATTTACCTTATGTTCTTCAGTTGAATGCTGGGGTTGTTTCTTGACAGCTGCCTCGGATGATGACTCTCCCAGTTCCTACCATTGTGTCATGTTATGTGTAACTTTCTGCAATTACCTGTATGTAAGCGAGACGTAAAACTCACTTACCTTACTGTTTTAAACCGTGTTGTGAAGTCTGTACTTAGACACATGTGGATTTTCATGTCTCAGTAGACGATATCAACACCCTGCCAAGCAGTAGTTGATTTTCAGCCAAATTCTTACTCATGAACCTAATTTCGAACCTGGAGCATGTCTAGAAATATTTTTTCCTTTTTCATAAATTTTTTATTTGGACTTATTCATTCAGGTGGAACTACTAGCTCAAGCGAGCACTGAAAACATTAGTAACCGAATGACGTTGTCCCAGACCAAAACCACGCAAAGTCACAAATGGCCACTTTATCGTATGTATAAAACTAAATGTTTGTATGTATAAGCAGTACGTGTTTGTTTTGCATACAAATTATACAGTTCGGTAGACCTGGATAAGATAAGATAAAAGTGTCCTTCTATGCAATCAATTTAAATTGCTACGTACTTCAAAATAAGTTCCCTGGACACTTATAACTTAAATTTTGCCCGAGACTACTGAGCCAGGATAATTTATCTGCAGTTCAAGTCTTCACATAATTGTGATTTGAAGTTTAATGATTTGTAACGTTCTATAGTTTAATGATCCATTACCTTGTAAGTGAAAACAGTTTACATCATTAATAGTATAAATCTAGAAGTATGACTAGTGGTAAGGTCGATTTTATAATCATAAATTGCTGCCGCGACCATAAACGTTAGGTTGAGATTTCTAAACTTTAACCTAGAAATGTCAGACATCTCAAGCACCATTCAGGATCCTGTCAACAAAGGCTCTTATTAACTTAACGGTAAATATAATTTCATAATGAAACATGGATGCTATGCGATTTTAGTGGCTACAATTTACGGTACATTAAACGTAAAATGTTTGCTACCAATGTACCGTTAGTTTACGCTTTACACGGGAATGGTATGCCCTAGACAGTACGGGTGTCGCGGTGGCCGAGAAGTCAGACATCTCGCCTCCCACCAAGGCGATCCCGGTTCGATTCCCGGCGGGGTCAGTCCCCGGATTTTCGCATGTGGGAATCGTGTCGGACGATGCCGCTGGTCGGCGGGTTTTCTCGGGGATCTCCCGTTTCCCCCTCCCATTCATTCCGGCACTTCTCCATACTCACCCCATGCCACCCTTCACCAGCGCTAACGACATCGATGTTATTAAGCGCTGACCAAAATCTCTTCACTCATTCACTCACTCCTAGACAGTAGAGACTAGGGATACATTTTGTTATTTTAAATACCCAGCTTTACACATGTGTAACCACACAATAAAAATTCATGATGGAAACATTCCATGTAATCAAAACTCATCAGCGCCTATTTTACATAACTTGTTTTAAAAAGCGTTTAACAATTTGTGAGCATATAAGCAAGTACTTTGTATAATATCCAGCTTAACTATGATTGTTCCACTTCGAAATTAAGTGCTTCCACACGATTATCTGAGATGTACCAGGGATTTCCTATATCAATCTTCCTCCTTTTCTGTCACGAACTGCTTGCCATACTTTGTACATATTTCCTAAGCACGTAGTAAATTATGAATGTGTCTGTATTCTAGTGCTCACAGTATGAACACGAAATCACTTCCAAGACTTAACTTCAACACTACTGTTAACGATACATAACTGCACTGTCTCCCGGATAAATGTTTGCATTGAACTATTATATTAGTAATTTTTAAGGTTGTAAAAAAGTTAAATAACGTACGCCTGTAAAGGTACCTTGGCTGAAAAAATTAACAAATTAAACCATATGACTCAATATAGCCTTGCGGGTGTGCGTTGTCCTTTGACAAACAGAGCCACGTGCAATTATGAATGTAATATGAAAAAGACCAACCTTATCAAAACGGGGCATAGGCAGACAGGATTGGTCACTCTGAAAATAAAAAACTGCTACAAAGTTACTGAACTTATATAACTGAATGATTTAACTTTCACTTTGAAGTAGATAATCTCCGGCAGCGACAGATCAATAACATTTTACGTTACATTTATGATGTTGTGGTATGAAGATATATAGGTATAAATGTATAATACAGTATATATACAGAAACATAATAAGCACACAACGCGAATTCTATGCTAAATTATAAAAGAAAACGTAAATGGCAGAATTTTGGACGATGACATTCTACGTGATATTGTGACGCTTCACGTCCAGGTATTATTTTATGTAGGCTATGTTATGTAAAGTAAACGTAAAATCGTGTTTCGACTGCTCGGTATATTAACCTGCAACTATAACATGCAGATCAGGACACTAATAGTAATAATATAATTATATCTGTTGAGTGCAAGACGGGACTAACTATACAACTGTATTGCCACATTGTACATACAAAATGTCATCATAAAACATTTTGCTACTAAAATTTTCGTTTCCTATTTAACCCAGGATTCACGCGATGTGCTTATTATGAGAATGTTCCTGGACAATCTGTATACATACATGCATGCATACATATATGCATACATGCATAAATACACGCATAAACACGTACATGCATGCATACATGCATACTTACATACACACATATACATACATACATACACCTACATACATGCACTGTGTGTTGTATGAGTGTGTGTAATGCCGATACTCGAGCACTGAAAACAAACATCATATTATATTTTCTTTAAATTTTTGGACAATTGTAGTCTTCAATTTAGAATATCGTGTAAATTATTATAGTTATTGCCAATTTATCAATTCCGTAGTTATTTAAACTGAACCAACGAGAAACCTTGGAAATATTTTATACTTCATTCCCTCACTGTCCGCTTTGTTATTGTTTTTCTTGCTTTAATCTCTGAATTTTAAAAGTTATTTATTTAAAACAGTTTAACGGTTCTGACTACGTAGATATCAATCACTGTGTTGAGATAGCAAAGTCTATATTATAAAAGATTTAAATTAACTCATTTCAAAGCTACATTATTTAATTTTAAATGTTACAGGGAAAATATTTCTATGAAATGAAAATAATATATATATATATATATATATATATATATATATTATTACGTCCACAATTTTCGATATTCAAAAGTCAATGTAACAAATGTAACTTTTAGTTTCCATACTAAGGTAATATTCATCAAGAGAAATACATGTAGTACTTTTATTTAAAAAAAACTATATAAATATTTGTATATATAAAAGTAATTATTTTTTACTGATTTCACATTTAAACCCTGCAGCTTCAGGCTAATTATACAAATGATATTATAGAAGTGTGTATGTTCCCACAGTGTATGATTCGTCAGCCAAACTGCAGTCAGGCTTGCTGACCGGTAACGTCTTCAACTACGGCAACTTCGACCAGTGCATGCTGGTCAGAGCAGATGAAGAGGTAGGTTTCGTTGGCCAACACTGCACAGTGAACGTCAAACTTTCCCTCAGCGACAACTGCACGTGGTGTAACCTCATAAAGAACAAAAAGAAGTTTCTTGTCGAAATTATTGGGGACGTAAGTAAAGTATTTTAAACGTCTATCTTGCGATCTTTAAATGTTTGTTGCAATGGGACTTGATTACAAGAATGTATGGGTTTGTTGCCATACATCGTAGCTTATTATTTGTTGATTGAGGCTCTAAAATACTTAACATGAAACCCATCAATACAAAAATTCAAGTTAATCGTAAAGAAAAGGAATGACGTACTTAATGATTAAAACATATTTGTTGTTGATTTTTTATATAAACATATGTTTTAATATTTACATTTATCAAGAAACTCCAAATTGGGAGTCCAGTAAAACTACATAACAGAGAGACGTAAACGAAAAAAAAAAAAATAAAAATAAAGTAACACTAAATGTTAAATTATGAGATTCGACAGAAAAGAGTTGACTACATACAGATAGTTATAAGACAACTGACAAACACAGCAGCCAGCAAGGAATATCTAGAAATTCCCAGTTGGAAAATCAGTCAGGTTGCTAGAAAACATCAACAAAACAAACAGACGAAAAAAAAACACTGAATGAGAATAAACAAAGGAAATCGACAAGAACAACAGTAGACGTCACACAAATTACTATTTGACGACATACTTTACAGTTTTCAAAGAACAAAGACTGTTGCAGCAGAAATCTGTGATGTCTGATATACATATTTAAATTAAACAAACTATTTTTTAACAAGTACATCAGTTTTCTTACGATCAACTGTCTTTTTGTCTTCGTGTGTTGCATGTTCAATGTTTTAATGGTTTTTTAACCAAATCATAAGCAATGGTGTGCGTTCACGAACCCAAATATGCTTATATTCTTGTAAAAATACATTTTTAGTTTTTAAAATAAATGTGCAATTAATTTACCACTTTTCTAGCTTCATCTTTGCGGGAAGAAATTCGTAACTTCATACATAGAAGTTAGGTTACCTTTTGCACTAAACGCTAAAAGTACGAATTATTAGCATGCTATTTGTGCAATTTTTAAACGTTTTTACAGTTCAGTGATGTGGCTATTGGAGAACAATGTGATTTTTTTACAATTTCGACAAACTCCATTTCAGCTATTATATTGTCTCGTAAACGGCATGCTTGTGTAATGTTCTTGTCACAAAATAGTAAAGTTTTTACAAACCAGTCAAACATAAATGAATTTTTAATTCGCATATAACTATGCAACCTTTTTCCGTTGTTAACGCAATAACTGTGAACCGTTTATGTGATATTGCACAATATGTCAGATTTATTCTCTAACTTTGTACTAGTTGAATAAATACTGTATTATATAATATCACTAATTTTCATATAAAATAGACCAAGTAACAAATTACAACCCAAAATTAAAACATTTGATTTGTCAATAGTCGATGGAAAAATTAAATTTGTACAAAATTTTAATTCTCGATTTCCTACTATGATAAATGTCTCATTGTTCCCCAACTAAAAACAGTAAAATTTAAAACATCAGGCACGATATTCTTTTCAAAAGTGTGAATATTTATTCAGTACTTCCTCCATCCATTGCCCAGGGATTTCAACACACACTGATAGCAATAGCGCGCTGTGGCCTACAATGATTCACACTTAAAATACCACAACTACATCAACAAAGACAATGCTCTTCCGCGAATTTCAGAATGTTGTATTCGTCATATTCCACACCGTTGCACGCCTTGTGTCAGACCGGATTGCAATCCAACTTTCTAACGTAGTCCATTATCCGTGAATGATGTCACAGTTTCTTTGATAGATGTCGTGTTTTGGTCCTTAGGCGAGCCGTCACACAGGTTTTGAAGAACATAACTTGATATTAAAGCAGTCGGCGACACTGTAGGCTAACACATTTCTAAACGGTAATGGAAAATTTTAACCCATGTAGACAATTTAGAAACATAATATTTCAGATGATAAAAAAAGGAGTTTAGGGTTGTTACTATACAAATCTGGTAACGTTACTATACATTAGACTGTTTCCAAAAAAAGTGTATAGAAACGCTACCAACGTATACCCGTCGTACGGTAAGGTTGATACTTTTAGAATCGAACTTAAAATCAATACTATGAATACTTCCGTTATTACCATATAGCTATGAAAGAAAATTTAAAAGCAATAAGACAAGAAAAATAAATAAATATATATATTTTATTGTTACGTGTCCGCGAGTATGACAATTGTACAAAATAATTATTTCAAAAGTTAGTTAAACATGTTTGGAGGATGGTTGGGTTGGCATTGATGTCGTAGAAATAGTTCTACTGTGTATTATGAACAGCGGCTAAAATGTTGAAAATCGTTTAATGTAATGTGTACATAACATTTACATTTTCAGGATATGAATTATTACAAATTTACATTTAGCATATATTACAATATTATAGAGGTGATATAATTAGTGGCAGCGGATGAACAATGTACGTCGGCTTGCAGTGCAGCCGTCAGTCTGACAATGTTAATGTTGACGTTTGGCGGAAGGATACGGAATTTATGTCAAAACAGATTCCAGCTAGAAGCAGGACTTCCAGAAAGTATCGTGTTACCGTACGGTGGGTATAGTATTGGAAATAATTAACCATACCTATTTTGTTAATATTCATATAAATTGGTGTGTTTTTTCTATTTTACCAGTGTTATAAATAATTCTCCCATACTAAGTAGGAAATCGAGAATATTTTGCAATTAATATTGCTGATAGACATTTAATGATTATAAGTCGGCAACTTCGGTAAAACTAAATGTTGGAAAAACATGTAATTTTATTTCACTATACTACCCGAACTTCGTAACTTGCTGGAACTGGTATAGATTTACTAATTTTCGAGATACTAAATTCAAATTTGATCATTCATGACATATTGCTAAACAAAATAGCTGTCGTTCCAGAATATGTAACTCTGAATTTAGACCTCGTATAGCTTACTCAAAACATAAATTTTGTATGAGTTATTTTAATAGTTCCTACGATATAGAACTAAAAAATTTCAAATGTTGGTGATTTAAAGAGTAAATGATTAGCGAAACAGAAAACTTAAAATATAGGGTTATTACTAACATAACTATACTGACTTAAAAGGGATATGGTTTATGAGTTCTCTTCAAGGAGGATGAACATTGAATAACAGACAATAAAATTAATCCCTATAGCTGTTATTCTGTTCCGAAATTTTTTGAAATTATTCTGTAACTAACACATGAACAACAGAACGTTTTTAGACACCACGGTGATTTATTTGAAATTTCAAACCTTGTAAAAAATAAGATGGTAAAATATATTCGAAATATAAGTAGTAGAGTTTTAGCGTCTAGATGACAGTGAAGTCATTACAGCCGAAGACATTTGGTCAGAAATGGAAAATAATTTCTGGAGCGGTAATGGTATACTTTTACCTTCACAGTATTCACCTGGAGCGATTCTGGAAATCCATGTAAGTAAATCATTAATAAGACAAACACAATGGATTAAAAAAATTTAATTTTTCTGAATATAAAGAACTTACGTTAAATTGAAAGGGTTAGTCTGGAGGAAAGGGCAATAGTTCTAGGATGTGATAGTAATGGTTATTGTGATCAAAAAGTTCATATAAACATAGAAAAACACTGGTAACATGTCAAAACTAATAACATTGTTCTATTTGCTTTAATGTTCTCGTTTCAGTGACAAGGAGATTGCAATAAATGAAATCAACTGCACGTTAACGAGTTTCGTATTTTTTATAATTTATTTTTATAAAATTTAAAACACATTTTTATATACAGCAAATTGTTACTAAACATACAATTTCATAGTAGAAATAACAGGATTTACACAATCTTTCATTTTATGTCGTGTTGTTCTTTGGTCTAGTGACATGAATTCACGATAAATTCTCAAATATTCTACCATCGGCTTCAGTGCGTTTGTCAACTCGCTGAATAATGTGATACGTTGCCCGTCAAATATCATCGTGTCATCCCTGTATGTCAGCAAAATCATCCATTACGTGAGCTAGCAGTTCATCTCGTGTATTAACTTTACGTCTGTAGACTTCACCCTTCACCCAACCCCATAAACAATAATCTAAGAGCTTGAAGTAGGGAAACCTTGATGACAAGGGAGTAGTACTACCACGACCAATCCACTAATTATAAGGAAATGTGGTATTTATGTGCTACCTCACCTGGCTGCAATAATGGGGAGAGGCTTCATGTGCAGGAAGTGCCAGACGTGTCATCTAGTAGTTCAGGTAACGTGTGTTGCAAAAAGTGCAGATAACTTGCCCCATTCATATGATCATTTAAAACAACGGGGCTTATCAGCCGATCATCCAAAATACCACATCAAACATTAATTGAGAAACGCACTCGAAAATTTCTATCTGCAATGCCATGAGGGTTTTGTTCTTTTGAGCTCCATAAATGATTGTTACGTGTATTGGAGATTCCAATACGGGTGAACGTAGCCTCACCCGTGAAGAGTATTGTTGGCACTAAATGACGATTGTTTTGAAACCAGTTACAAAATTTTAGACGCTGGGCATTGTCTCCCACGTGAAGATTTTGCACATGCTGTATGTGAAATTGATATAATCGTTCATGATGCAGTAATCGACATACACGTGTTAGTGAAACATTGCGTCGTGCAGCAATGCACTGAGTGCTAGTGGTAGGGTTACGCTGAACATCGCCGATAATGTTCTCATATTCATCCACGTGCTCGCTCCGGCCGCATATGAGCACCCGCAATGTATTATGAACTCTGGAGAACACTCTTGTGTCAGGTATTCTCCACTAGGAAAGCGGGGGTGGTACTCTTAGTACGGCTGCAGTGGAACTACAAACTACAGAAGTCATAAACAATCAGCATGCCTACATACTCTGAATTCGTGTATATGTGTGGTATCTCTAACTGTCTGTCCGCACCTTCCGTGCCTCAAAACTAATTTAGAAACAACAATTAAGTACAGTGTTCCAGGTCACAGTCCATAAAATAATTAAATAAAACGGTTACTAAAGTGTTTCCACGGTAACCAAATTGCCAACTTGACAGGAATTGAAATACAAAGGGAAAGGTGTGAAATTCGTAATGTATAACATCATTGCCACTGAAGCGAGAACATTAAAGCAAACCAAACATTAAAATAAATTTGAAAGCTTATCAGTGTGGTTCATTCAAAAAAGACTATCTGGACAACCGTCACATATTGACCACGTGTTCATATTAACAGTTTTTAATAATAAAGACCAGTACTATTACATCCTAGAATGTTGCCTTTTCCTCCTGACTCAGCCTGTATGTCTAATGGAGACTTTATTTGTACTTAATGCGGCGAAACGTATTTTAAAATAATCTGCATTTTTTTTACCTTAGCAAACGTAAATAGATTATATCTAATTAAATTCACGCAGTTTTATATTCCTTCATTTGTGTGATGAAATGAGTGTAAAAAGTTAGTTTAGCGTCGCGGAGTTGTATTACTGTAAGTTTAAACATCCACTGAAAATTTCCATACTGCAAACAAACAAAACTGTTGCAAAAGTTTGTATTTCTTTGTCCTAGTTCTTGTCATTGCTGCGAGAGAAAGGGTTTCGAAATGTTAAACTTACCACTAGGTTGATCTCAGCGTTTGACTTGTCTCCACACTTTCAGGAAACTTGCGATCATCCATAGCTCTAACACAAAGTTTTGTTCTTGTGTCTCATGAAAATCCCATCGTCACTCTTCGCCTCAATCTTTCATAAACCCCCCTTTTTCACCAGCATTCTGTGAGGAAAGCAAATGCGAGCTGAGAAGGAAAGCAATCGCTTTTAAATCTTCGTTTCGACGATCGCCAAACGAAAATATATTGACGCAAGTTACAGTTATCAAAACAAGTTTTAAAAAAATATTGACTGTAAAGTGGTTGCAAACTTAAGGTGGCTGCCTGCATATGTATGTGTGTATATGCATATATATAATCTTATTGGCTAATTAGGTAAGGCTTTTGGGCTTCAACTATTTACAATATGTTAAGTTTTGCAGATGCAACATTTTTAATTGCGTTGTGAAAAATGCTTGATTTAAAAATGCACATTTTTACTGCAGAAGTAATTTAATGTGCTACTTTTAATAATACTTTTTTTTTCATTAAAATGTTATTTCACCTTAAACGTATAAATTATTTTGTGAGCGTATGTATACTAGCGTGCTCCAATATGTTTACATGTCTTGTCCATTCTCATACGTAATTCACGATTTATTTTTGTGTTTTAGGAAATTGATTATATGAAAAACAAAATTTATGAATGTCTATTTTGATAAGTGAAACATTTTTGTGCGTTTTACATTATCCAAAATATCTAACACATACGCGTATCAGTGCTGGCAAGGTTTTTGGTAGTGTGAGATTCTAACAAAACTTGCACTTATAAAAATATAATTTCACATAATGTTTATTTCCAAGTATTTAAATTCTAACAAATCCTGAATTCCGTGAATTTCACTTAAGCACTAACAAAACAACGAAATCTAATGGAATAGGTCTGTACACATATGCTCACAAAAATGTGTGAGTGTAGGAATAAACAAAGTTATATAAGAAGAAAATTTAAATTCTTAAAAGCATCATATTAAATTATTTCTGCAATAAAATAATTCCTATTGAAATCTAACATATTACACAATTAAATATATACATTTAATGTGTGAAACACATCAAGTTAAAATAATTTAAGGCTAAACTTACGAAACATCAAGAGTAGAATCTCAGCAGCAGCGAATATATAGAAAAATGCTGCAGTCCGCAATATACAGCTGTGAATTAATATTAAAGCTCTTTTTCTGAAGAAGAAAATTGTGTTTTTCTGATTTCGTAATTGATTTGCTGAAAAATGACGCAAGAGCTTAATAAACTAAGCAAAAATAACATTGAGGATTGACTAAGTACATTCTTATTTGCTCTGTTGCTCTAAATATCCTACTGCTTACTCTTGTTCTCCAAAGTGCAGCAGAATAAATATTAATTAAAAGTAATACACAGGAATGTGTGCGAAAGTTGAGAAAAGTCAAATATTAAAGATAATTCGCTAGATAATACACCAACTAATTTTAATGACTATGGTGCAATATAAGAGAAAAACGAATGCTTGTTTAAATTTAATTTGATTCATTAAGTCTTCCTTTAAAAAATATTACGTAAAATATTAAACCAAGTTCTTATTTTTTGTTATATGTTTTCATTTTTTAGTCTCTGCCAATGGAGGAGATATAAGATAGAAGCTGGTAATTGGGTTTCGATTTGGTTATTTAAAATACGACAGTCTCTCCCGCGATACCACTTCACATGAAACCGAAAATCGTTAGTAAATTTTCGAAATAAAATTATATTTTTCAGAATTGAATTTTAAACTGATCAGTCACAATTTTATTATAATTTTAAAATTAATAATTTTAACTTAATTATTTGGACGTGAAAATTAAAATCTACCCAAAAATAATATGTCTCGTGCGACGATATTTGTTTCTCTAAAAAGGAAAAGAAATATTCATAATCTCTTACCATACCACGTGTTGGCGAAATTGTCTCCAGGTTACAAAATTGAATCACGTTATGTTAATTTTATTTGAAATTTTTTTATCTTATAGGCAAACTCATGTATACAGTAATGAATATTCTCTCCACAATCTGTACTCATTCATATTTCATCCACGGTCATTCATTTGAAACGTTTTCGAAGCGACTTTGTCGCCTTGTATTATTATTCACGAGCGTCAGGATATTGCGTGTTAGGCTTTGGTTGCAATAAAATAAAACTACTTAGAGGCTTCAAGCATTTTATACCTAAGGTAAGTTCAAAATGTACATTTCCTGTGTTTCTTTGCAAAAATTAAAAAAAAAAAAAAAAAAAAAAAAAAAAAATTACCACAAGCAACTGAACTCGTTGCTCGTAATTTAAAAGTCGTTTACATATGAACTCTGGGTATCTTTCAACTTCCAGTGAACACCAGTTAGTAGTAATTCAGTAGCAGTAAAATATTTTTGACCAAATCGTTAGCATTAGCAATATTTTAAACTGATGTATGTACACCTTAATCAACTTATTCGTAATTTCCGGACGATATCTATGGGGTTTGATGTGGAAAACGCATTCAGGCAGACTTATCTTAGAATAAATAAAGTAGTGATACACAAAGGAAAAAGGACCTTTCTTACTTCTAGTATTTGAATGATGTTAATATTTTTTTGGGTTTTTTCCCGTTTTTTTTTTTTTGCGCCAGATATCTTCCTTGATTCAAAATTTCAACCCCTTGAAAAATGATTTAGCTAATGTCCTTCCCCCTTTCCATCCGCCCATCACTTTCAAGGTGCGAGGGCACGTAGAACCAAGTAAATAAAAAATAATAAGTGAAGGTGTTTTGGTTGACTTTGAATCATGTTTGCTTTTATTCACTGAGGTAGTGAATTATGTGTTAACTAAGTAAATAATAAATGTTTTCTTTGGCGAGATTATGTGAGGAAAAAAAAAACTTCAAAAATACCTGTTTGGGATTGTATGTTCGTAATAATACTGTTAAGGAACTAGGTAATATTTTTCCTTTGAGATGACGTAAAATATTTTGAGTTCATTCATCTGATTGTCACTTATGTGTTTTAACGTGTGACATTCTTAAAAATTAAATGTGAAATTAAATAATACTATCCACTTTTTTCTATTTTTTATTATTTAATATAATGTCCTGAAATTTGTTTCCACACGTATCACACACAGTTTACGTAAAAGTAACATAGCTTTCCTTCTAACATATTAGTACGAGACAACACGTTCTTAAAGTTGAATAGTGAGTTCTATTGCTACAGGTAGTATGGTTGAGGTTTTGTTTAATGCATCAAGAGACTTTAAACCTTGTGCTCGAATGAATGGTTTAAAATCTGCTGTGTTTAAGTAACCTGGACTGTTATGCAAATGAAACAAACATAATTCGAATAATTTCATCCACATGATATGTTATATAAGCCATAAATCTTTACGATAGCTCTCTATTGCTCAGCATGGCATTCTTGGGCATCAATTTTAATTACGTTTACCTTCTTCTCAATCGGATATTCTTTCTTTTGTGGTTTCGGTTCGACAAGCGTTGCCGCGATGTTTTAAAATTTACGTGTTAAATAAGTTCAGATTATTTTTGGACATGAGCAACAAAATAGTGTTTGAGGTATTTATAAACATGAATGCGTGTTTCTGTGTGTTTAAAAAAAATCCTACTGTTTACAAATGCTAAATAAATAAAGTTATCATTAATTTTCCTGTATTTTTGTATTGTCAAATTACTGGTGAGTTCGGAAAACACACGATTTGATTGTGTGATCTCCAAAAAAAGAAACAGACTGCTCCTTTTGATGAGAGATTCTGTATTGACATATCAACTTATCAAATATAGTACCAGTCTTTATTTACGCATGTAACAGTATTTCCGAATTCCTTGCACTGTTAATTGTTTGGTAATAAGTATGTTCCCCAGTTCGACCGGCATATTTCCGTGATGTGCTCATATAGGAAGGAAAGAAAAAAAATTAATAAGATTAATTTTTAAAAAATATTAATATACCCCGTTTATAAAACGGACTTAAAGACCAAAATAATTTCTCCCATGGAAATACATGACACAAAAACGAAAAACATAGGGCGCATGCAATATCTTGTCATTGATGCATGCATAGTTTACCTAAGACAGTAACAATTTTATTGAACTGCGAATGTTATGAACAGTTATGAACAATCATTGACCACGGAGTAGAATTGCATGCTGCACATAAGGCAATGAAACCAAATTATGAAAAAATCTTTTCGTCATAAAATCGTAGCTTTACTTCTATCATTAATTCCCAATTGTTTTTTATTGTTTTGTCATGTAGTTATACGTTCTTAATCTATATTTTTGTTACTTGAAATGTTAATTTTCTCTATACATTACACGTATTGATTGTAAACTGGCCTATTTCTGAACTATACAATGGTAAATAGCTAAATTAGTAAATAAATACTGCCGTTACACTAGAAAAAATATTTGTAGGCAATAGATTCCACTTTACTTGCAAACGTTTATACAATATATTCTTTCTCCGTTTAACTCTGAAAGTCAGATTAGGTAATTCATTACTGTACGAACGTTGCGTAAGGAAGCGGTGTGGTATATTAATACATTTTAATGTCTCGCCCTAAAATGACACTGGAAGTTTGTTTGTATATCGCTACGGCAAGGCACAATTCGAACGGTAGCATCATGAAGCTGTTGTAGCCCGAGCGTCTCAGTCATGTCCATAGACGATGATAAAGACAGACAGACCTACTAAGGGGGATCGCACGGAAAAATATTGTGGTAGCTACAAAATACCTTGTGGGTATTCACTTTGCAAAAATGTATTTGGTGGTCACCACAAAAAAAAAAAGTTATCTTCAATAAAATATTGTGGCCACCACAAAATTGTTTTGTGGTCACTACATAATTATTTTGCAGGTAAGACTTCCTACAAAATATTTCGTTCAGTGCGGTATTTGGCATATTATAATTCAGAAATTTTCGCTGAAGTACCACGCTACAAGATTTATTACAATTTCCCACCTGACATAGCACAGATATTACCTACATAAGCGTTATCAATTTGTCACACCTTCACTACCTTATTAGTTTTTCGTTAGTAACATTCCAGAGGATGAAAGTTTTTTTTTCTACGGGTATTAACGGGTATGAAATAAGCGGTAGTAGTCAAGCAATGCCAAATGTGTACAATTGAAAATACTATTCTCTCTGCTTTTTTGAATCATGAAACATTATAGAAGAATTTGTAGGCCAATTTGAACGCTGAAGTCCCATTATTCCAAAATGGCAGGTACTGATCTCTCTTAAGGCGTTACCTGCGCATATTTGCCTCATGTCGTCCTGAATTTGTGTGGTTGTTTGGTGAGTTCTGCTGTCGCGATATGTCCACTAGGAATAATCGAGGACTGTGTTTAGGGATTCTTGCCGCTGTTTCAACACAAGATATGTGGGCGTATTCAGGCGGACTGTTAAGCTGATACCTTCTTCACGATAATATTGTGTGACTATCATGGAGGGATCACTATTTTTGGTGAAAATAAGCCTGTACCAGATCGTTTTAGTGCCTTATGTTAACATCTGCACTGCTGTATGATAGTCAGTGGCCGATGTTGTTAATTCTTACGCGTGTTAGGGTGTTATTGAAAGTCACAGACGTGTCGTGTCGCAGTAATGTTATTCTAATTGGTCTTGTCTTCCAATGCCGCCAATATAAATGATGGAGAACGGCAGATGTTCACGTAAACGATTGAAACAAGTTCATGGTAGACACATTTTCCTGAAAATCGGGGGTCTTTAATACTAAGGAATGCTTAATCACTGTCGTTTGCAGGATATATCTATTGTTTGGCGTGATACAGTGATTCTTGTCACGTGACTGCATTCCACGCTTCCATATCGCAGAAGCCAACGACAACGGTACAGTAACCAGGTACATGAAATGGGGAGCTCAAAGTAACACGGATTCATACCGGTGCATCGTGGCGAATGAGGAAGAAGCGATTAGAATATGCAGTGACGCACAACGCTGAGACATGAGCAGTGACAAGGAAATTTCGAGACATGTTAAATTTCAGCGTCATCCCAGTACGAGAGTTATTTTCGTAATTTGGGGACTGTTTATTAAATTTGTCCTTGATGATTTTGAATCAACAGAAAACCATAATCAAATAGCTCACTGACTTCTATAATACCTTCTTCTCACAGCTAAAACTGATCACTCACTAGAACAGTGGACCGACTGTGGAATCCAGCCTGCAGGTCCTTGAACCAGTGACATTTCCGGGTACTTAACCGTAGGTGACATACCCATACTATCGGGAAACATATTCTCGCATTGGATGATGCAGGTGTCATGATCGTTCGTTGAATATACACACATATATACACACACAGTTTTAACTGTGAGAAGAAGGTAGTGTAGATGCAAGTGAGCTATTTGATTACGATTTGCTGTTGATTCAGAACCATCAAGGACAGATCAAATAAACTGTCCCCCAATTACGTACAAGGATGACGTTGAAATTTAACCTGTCTCAAAATTTCCTGGTCACTGCCCATGTCTAAGCGTTGAGCGTCACTGCATATCCTAGTCGCATCTTCCTCATTCGCCTCGATGCACCGGTATGAATCCGCGTTACATTGAGGACCCCATTTTATGTACCTTGTTCCTGTACCGTTGTCGTTGACTTCTGCAATAAGGGAGCGTGGAATGCAGTCACATAACTAGAACTACTGCATCATGCCACCCAATAGGTATATCCTACAAACGACAGTGATTCAGGATTCCTAAGTATTAAAGACACCAGATTATCAGGAAACTGTGTCTGCCATCAACTTATTTCAATCTTTTACGTGAACATCTAACGTTCGGCATCATTGTTATTGGCAGCATATATATAACATTAACTCTTAAAAATAATTACTATTCAGTAACTGTTCTAAAAGTTATACAGTTTTTAACTGGTGACTTAATGGAATATATAACGTAAAGAATATTACAGAAGTTAGAATTTGAAATTATACCGCTGAATTTAATTCCATTGCTATTTTGGTTAATTGTCATAATTTGATTGATAACAAATCCGTTTATGTAAAATGTCAGGAAGATAATAAGCAAGGAACCTGAAGACTAGTGAATATGTCAGCTCCCGAAACGCCACGAAAAACTTGGCTAAAGAAACCATCAGTACTTTTATTTGTTGTTTTCGTTGTTTTTCCAAACATATGTGTATTCCTTCGTGTTGTCACCCATTTTTCCGTGAACGAGCCTTTTGTCGTCTAAACAGAAAACATTAAGTTTAATTGTAACATGATTTTTCAGATAAAATTCATTTTTTGAAGATACTAATTACATGAATCTGTATTAAGGTTCCGTTTAAGTATGTTAGCAATGCCCGGGTCATACATATTAAAACACAATCGTTTCACAGGATGCGTTTCAAGTTCTGTTTAACTCCGTGATCGCATGGGGTTTCTGCGTACCATCTTCGTGTTCTGCCAACGATGTTTACGAAGCAGCAAGGGAAAAACTGCGTCCTTTGATGTCGTTGGGCATCGTGAATGTTGAAGTCGTTGTGAAGCAGCATAACTGTTACAGTTCACACCAACCAGGTAGTGATTTCTCGTCTGAAGACTATGGATTTATGTAAGTATACCGTTACGTAAGTTGACGTCGTAAAAGTTAAATTATAACAATACATAAAATCTGTTATTTAATTAATATTAATTATCCTAAAACATTTTACTAAATTATAATATAATGAAAAATTTTACGTGTAATATAGTAATTTGTAATTCATGTTATATTCATTTTGTGTTTTTTACTATTCGTTCAAATTTTGTCTCTAAGTGGCATTACTATTCCATTTGTGATTTATTTCCGAAAAAAATATACATATATTCACTGGAAATAGTTTCTACAAACAGTCATGCAGGATGTTCCTTCAGTGATGGCCAAAAAATAAAGACGATATATACTGTAGGCTACACATAAAGAGACGAAAGAAGGCCAGTGAAAGTGGATTCGGACATCAGTGTGCTCGAGTGGACTCGGGAGTCATTGCGGATACGACTATACTCGCCGTACGGTAACTTGATGCTTTCTGGAAGCCCTGCTTCTATATTGGATCTGTTTTCATACCACCTATGTATCCTTCCGCCAAACGTCAACAGGCGGATGATTGTACTACAAGCCGACTAACGTTGTTCATCTGATGCCACAAACTACGTCACCGCTAAAATATTGTAATAGGCCAATATGTTACAATATACTTTTTATATCATTTCCTGAAAATTTTCACATTGTGTACATATTTCATTAAACTATTTTCAGTGCTTTAGCGGCTGTCCATAATATAAAGAACTATTTCTACGACATCAATGCCAACCAAACTAACCTCCAACTGTATAACAGATGTTTTTAGCTAACTTTTAAAATAATTATTAAGAATAATTTTCATACTCGCGGACGCGTAACAATAGAAATAAATTTATTTATATATATATCTATATATTTCTAGTAATTTTTTTCAACATAACGTTTTTAAAAGTACTAACTTACCGCACCGCTGGTATATATTGCCGCATTAATACGCGTTGTAAGAATTTCTAACACTATGTATTACAGCGCAGTACATACTGAACTAGTCCGTGGGTAGACGTGCCTCTTACACTTACATAAGCGCTATTATCTCTTGACCGTATTTATTTTGGACCCATGTTAAAAAAAAATTTCTTTTCCTTTTATTTATGTTTATATGTCATCATTACATTATCAACTACCAGTTTTGTAACGCTATGTAGAAGTAAGCAGTCATTGTTCACCGTTTTTAGGACGATACATTGCGGGATTACGAGATGATTTAAATAACTGTAGGATTATGTTAATTTGTACATTGCGTTCGGTATTATAAACTTATTAATGATACATGCAAATATAACAAATATGCGCGTTCTAACTGAAACGTTTATACGAATTTACTGAACAAGGTCCAGGTAACTTAACGTGATCAGTAATTAAAATCGTAAACTCGCATCCTAAAAAAAGTAATTTAAATGGTTTGTTAGCACATGCATTTATTTTACGGCCTGGCATGCATTCTCATATCGTCACATTTTATCGATTATCTGTCAAGTCATTATATTACTCATGCGTACCTGAGTGTAAATAATAACATTGATCATCTGATAACATTAACAACACAATTATACCAACATTGTGCAAAACAAGCAAATAAAACAAACAACTTAAAACGTAGAGAACACTACTTGCAAAGTGCGACACAAAACCATTGGTCCAACACCTAGGCCTAAACTGTTTAATGTGTGACATTCGTAATATTAAATGTTCATTAAAAATAATTTGAGTAAATAATAACGTTTGCTTTTTTTAAAATCTTTTAACAATTTTGATTTAAGGTTCCGAAATATATTTCAACATGTATCACACATCATTCTTCGTAAATGCAACATAGTATTTATTCAAAATTATTGTTAACAGACAACGCGTTCGTATAGTTGAATAATGAGCTAGAGAACATACAGTCAGTCCAATTTTACTATGTTAAAATGTCTTAACTCTGTCAACTCACCAATATGATTGTAGTATTTGTCATCCGTAATAAGGAAATGAGTATTCATGTGAGAAATTCGGCGTGCTATATGACACAACATTTCTGTACCACTTGGCCTGTACATAGTAAAATTCATTCGTATTTAATTGTGTACGTGAGGTCAACACGACGACGCCGCAAACAATGCAACCACTACCTGCATATGCTTTGGTTATCTTAGTTTGTATGAAAACAGTTTACGCTTTTAACTCGCTCTTGAAAGAAATTCCGTCTCAAAATATGCTAGCATTCAAAATTGTACTAGTTCAAACACCAAACAAAGGGTCGCCTTTTTCTGCACCATATAGCTTACATTCCGATGATTATCACACGTTTTGAGTAGTAGATAGAACATCGCCTTTCATATATTAGGTCTCAGTAGAGTGTCTTACTTAAATTAAGTGTTTCTTTGATCTATTAATTATTTTGTTGTCTTTTTGGATATTTGTGTCATAAGTATTGTCGTTGCTTCCGTCATTTGGTATCATTATGCAAATTAGGGCCACATTATATCATGGCTTCACTATTCTGAAATTGTGAGACTTGAAAGTCGCTGCTGTAAATTACACGGTCATGTAATCATTTCTTAGGCTTTTACTTTACTGTTTCAGAGCTCTCGTGATAATTCTTGCTACGCTTCTAGTTTGCGGCTCTATGCTTGATCTGCTAAATCGTTACATGAAGTCTACAAATGAGAGTAGAAACTGTAAGTAAACGAAGACAATTTTATTAAAACATAGAAAAAATTTTCCTGTTGTGGTACATTTACGCAGACATAATAGTTTATATTTCTCTGCACTTTGATTGTGTGTGTATATATATGTATGTATATATATATATATATATATATATATATATATATATATATATATATATATATATATATATATATAGGCGAAAATGTAAGTGGCAATATGTTGTACGACGTATTACGTGCACAATGTAGTAACATAGCACTGTAGTTAGTCTTTTCTTGCGGTCCAATGTATCGTATCTATATATTTTACTACTACTGCTCTCACCTGCGTATATTAAGGGTGGAGGATAAAATCCTGAGCAGTTCAAACATGATTCTACGTTTACTTGATATAACGCTTTTAAAATTACACATGGATGTGGAGCGCAAAATGTGACATTCTCCGTGTAGTGTTGCCATATTACGTACGTAAGAGGATGTACAAAATTTAGCCAGTAAATTTTTTGTCTGCAATTCAACCCAGTATCAGCGCGGTGTGCTTATTATGGGCTTATTTCTCAACATTCTGTATACATTATTATAGTATTAATCCTTGCCAAAATAAGGCTATACTTTTATAAGACCTTGAATTGCATCCTAAAATTGTCACATCCCTTCTAGTACACCCGTTTGGTTGCACATTTGGCAGGTACAAAATAACCGCAAGACACTACGTAACTACTATATTGACGCAAATCCACGGATTTATGGTGTTGAAGAATAACAAACATTTATTTACGAAATAATGTGTGTAGATCACCTTGCGTTGCGTAAAAACATGGGTACACCGGTTGTTCATCAGCATTTATGTGGAACGTTGTCAATAAATATACGTATTCAGTGTTATTAATGAAGATTTGAACTTAGAGCACAAGCGTAACACTAAGCCAAACGTTTTATATTATTTCAGTCATGCTTGGCTGTCCGGTTGTGTTACATTTATTAAATAAGCCGGAATTTGTGATTACTTTGGAAACCAGAATGCATATATAGTATCAACAAAACAAGCTTAATTATTTTCGTCAGTGTTTTGGTTCACACATTAAATAATGCTTTTCGCATGACATTTAAAAATGTGTAGAAACTTACTTCTTCCAAACGAAAGGATATAATCTATTGACACTCAACCCTCCCCCTCCCCCAGCAATTTGCATAGGTGTCTGTTTAAAGAGGGAATACATTTCAGTAGCCGTTAACGACAAAAATATACGCTATAATCTGAAAATCCGGTACAGAATATAATTTCAAAAAATTGACCATACAGGTTAGTTTAGTAGTATGTGGAAGATATTCCAGTTACGTTGCTATACCTGCCGTCTATACAGAGACTAGAGATTGGTGTGTTCACAGGTGGAATACGTCTCAATATATTCCATTGGTTTCTTCTCGTTATACGTAAATTTAAAAATGTAAGTGCGAGACTTCGTAATATAACTAGTATAAGCCCCGTAAATTAGTCGGGACGGAGTCTTTTGACTATGCATGGTATTAATGAAAAGATTATTCGCAAATAAATGTCCGTTTTTCCCGAAAAGTAAGTTATAGTGGACGGATTTTATACCCAGAAATCTGACTTTAAAATTAAATTTCTAAAAATTAAGTCAAAACTACACTATTTATTTTCTTATACTGGCCAGTGTTTAATAGAAAGTTATATTAATAGAACTCGCCATAAAAAATTAAAACACCTCGGTTCGACTCAGCCTGTATATCATACATTTAAATGTTTTTCAATTTAATTTTGTAAATGTACGTACAGATAAGACACAATTCAGAATTTTTCGCATTATGTTTAAATGCGTTCAGTTCCTGGTGTGATTTAGAACATTAGAGGCTCAGATGTGAAGAACTTGTAAGTAGGAACCCATTATTTCCGCGAGCAGATTTTCACCACCTTGCGTCAGTGCCTTATGTGATCACCTTCAGCTCTGCATTGTTGTCAACACTTGATCGTTTTTAAACTCTCAGCGTCTTAGGGATCTAGCAGCCAATCACAGGCTAGTGTCGTCATAGTAATCTTGTTCTCATTGGCACGGTCAGATAAGTGACGCCTCTGCATCATGGCACGCCACGAAGAAGAGCTGCAAATGCGATCATGCGGCATTGAAACGAAGTGGAGGAACAATTTTTTAACGCAAAAATCAAGGTTTCCTAGCTATAAGGATTACCTTTACACACGCATCGAATGCTGCATTGATACGACCTGCCAAGTACCGAACTAGCGTGGTAGCTTTCCTCCGGCCTGTTTCAGTTGTGTGACATAATTAGGAGACATTTTTATTTTATTAGTTAAAAACGTGTATCAAAGGTCAGTGATATATTTTATATTCTAAATTTCCGGACGTCCAGTTAGTACGTTTTCCAATACGACAGTCTGACAATGCCAACTGTAGGTACATTAATTAGCTTGGAAATGGTGCTTCTGTTGTGCGTGATAACATAAGATGCCTCTGCACCGGATGTGTTCCTTCGCGATTGATGCACTGAGGTAGCAAAGTGATATGGTTCAGCTGGCCACTCTCGATTGAAACCCCTTCTCTTCTATTCGCAGTACGTCGAACTGCCGCGGGGTGTTACCGTTTTACTTTTTGTGTATGGGACTTAAGCGGCGACCCTACAATTTCATCTGTGGAAAGTTAGTAGTAAAGTCCGCGAATTGTTTCTAGCGCAGGTGTAATTAATATATGCAGGATTTTTGGAGTCACAGCGGTAAAAAAAGCTGTTCTTAATAATTTCGCAAGCCCTAAAATTATATTACAAATAAGCGTGTTGCATTTTTAAAATTATCGAATCGCAGTTTGAACTTTGTTTTTATTTCGTTAGTAAAAAATGTTGTAGATAAGTCACGTGGCTTCGTGCAAAAAAAAAAAAGATAAAATGTGGCACGTTTATATGTATGCCTCTTAACATTGACTTCCGTCATCGCTTGAAATTTTATTTACTACGCAATGGAAAAAAAGTGTGTATGTTTATTTTTAAGAAGTGTACTTTCTTTCACTGCTGCAATTCGTTATATGTGACATGCGGCGTTGTTAAGCACAGCTGTTAGATTCTTACTAGAGTAAGTTCTCATAATATGATAATCCTTGCAATGTTATTTATTTTTTGTTGCAGGCATGACATCGATTCTGATGTCATTTTCTGTTATAAAAAATGGACACGAACTTCTGGCATTCAAAGCCAATAAAAGTCACGTGGGTTGCCTGAACGGTATTCGGTTTCTCAGTGCCGTGTGGGTGATTCTGGGTCACAAGTTAATTGGGTCTTTGTTAACGACGACCGAAAACTGGGTAGATTTCATGAATGTAAGTATAATATTTTAAACTTTGATTGTGTCTCTATAGTAATATTTATTTAAAATCTCACATTTAGCGTTACATCAGAAATGTTTTGAAGTTTTTTTTTTTTAAGCATTTGGCCTCCTCATTAATTCATTTTGATTTGTGCGATGAATATATCAGCATAAATATTTGCAATTTTAAAGACTACTACTGCAACCGGTGATTTACGTTTTCATTCCCAGTATTTATTTGTACAGTATACAAAGCAACACTACATAAATATTTACTTAAAAAATTTAATATTGATAAAGTATTTTAACAGTTATACATATATAGTATGTGGAATATTAATAACGCAAAAGATATTCTACATTTCCGTGCGTAAGATATTAAATTCGCATAGGCTAAATTAATTTCTCGAATTTGCCTTTGCATATATCTCGGGAGATATGTGTTATTTTGTTTATTACAAATAGGCAGAAATACCAAACAATTGAAATGTAATAGAAGGTTTTTTATTTTTTTATTTTGTATGATATGGTTAATAGTAACGTTTCTGTTCCCGTGAAAAATATAAAGCGTATGAAAAATGTAAACACTCTGCAAACGTTTGAATGTTGACTCCTCTTTTATGTATATGCCAACAAAGTACTTTTATTTATTTATTTAATAGTCTGGTACATTGGCTGTTATGTAACCAGAAAATAACCTTCTATGTTTATTGGTACCTTTAGGTTAAAAGCTTCAAAAAAATTTCAAATTTAATTGTCCTTGTATTATTGCGTGACGTATAACGTCAAGTTAAACGCTGGCAACAACATATAGCGTCAATTCTGTGCGGCTAAAAGAGTGGAGCAGTGTGTGGCCAGCAGGCAAGCAGGCCAGCAAGAAGAAGGGAGTTATAACTCTGTGTTTAATGACGAGAACCATATTTGCACCGAATGCGTGCGAAATTATAAAAGTTGCAACGAAAAAATTGTATTATAAGAACAGAAAATGTTATTCCGCTTTGGTTTTTACTAATTGATATGCGTGCATTTATTATAGCTTGATTGTAGAGGTAGTGAAGTAACGATTTGTGAGTAGCAGACTGTGATTGCGAATGCTACTTATCTGTACGCACACCTCCCTGCTGCTCTTTATAGCAGTGGAATATATATTATAAATTTCTGGATGCCACAAGGCCCTTGGCGAGTTATATTTACGGAAAGTAAGGAAGGCTGTTCGAATATTGTTCATCAATACATTGTTAAAGATAGTTTTCTGCTCTCTAAAATATTTTAAGTGTCTTTTGTCTGTGGTGTAATACAAAATACTTGACAGCACTCCAATTAAGGTTTGAAATATTATTTAAATAACCTCGAAGCCAGTTATATGTAATTATTGACATAATTAGCGTTTTATTTGCATAAAAAACAATATGTTAAGATAATTGTGGATAATATTGGCTGGGTGATCATGGAAAAAAAATATTTATTGTATATTACGTATAGGTAATTTTTGATAACCTGTCCTTTCCGGCTGATAGATTTCTGCGTTACAGTGATGACGAGCATTAGCACTTTGGTAAATACATTTAATTTATTGAAAATTGTGCACATACGCCATTGCTGTGCTGTAATTGTCTTTGTCCACAATATTTTACTAAATAATTTTCCCCAACTGCAAGAATTTGCCAAAGGCTTTTGTAAATTAAATTCGCAAAAAAAAAGTATATATTTTAAAATAATTAATATGTGCTGTCACAAATATATAGGGATAGGAAAATGTTGTGCATTGAACGCCCTACATGTTAGAATTCACTGTGCTAGGCATACACAAGTCCTGACCATTTTCCACTAGCTGCCACTCAGTGGAACAGCAGACATTGAACGAATGGACGGGGCTTGAGTATACATAGGATGGTAGCCGAGAAGATCGGAAGTAATAACTCTGCAGAAAATACATGCCCCGTGTAGCAACTATTCGGACGCATTTTCAGGTCAGGACTGTGAGTTCGTTATGTTATTTTCCAATCGCTGCTGCTTTTAATATCACTCCACAGGTATATGTTTGCTACTTATACATACGTGTGAACATTTTACAGGATGCAGGCTTACTGCCCATTTCAATTTCCGAAGGACGTAATTGTTCGTTTTATTCGTGGATTGTGTGGTTGCGTTAAAATTGTGGTTACTCTAAGTTCGTGGCATTTCACTCTCCTATATTTGACTAAACTGGATTAAAATTGTTGAAGGCGAACATCTCAAATGAACACTCATAAATTTTAGATTACATGTATTACACGGTCGTTAGTCCCATGTGGAAAAGAAAATCATCTTGAAGCCTTTTGCATTCTCGGAACTTAGAATTGCACGCAAAATATTTCGTAACTACACTGTAAGAAAACTAAAGGGCTTGGCCGCCAAAGCGCTTACACCTCTCGTGACGGGTTGGGACTATCTCAACGCAAGACATGTTTTCCGGAACTTGTCCGGCTCTCCGCTCCGACCACCCTTCTTGTACCTGATCCCTAAGGCTTAACAGGATACAACTTACAGAGCCACATTTGCCAGTCAAAATTTGGACAATACAGCAGACTTTCAGAGAGCGAAGCTAATTGGCAGCGAATATCGCAAAAAAAATTATTCGCTCGCGTCATTAACAATCATAGAAAATATACGCTCATAATGAGACCTTTCTGGAACCTACTTACCCGAGATAAAATCAAAATAAACAAAAGCAAAGGAAACTAAACAAAATTATGTTGAGTCGGCAAAATAGCCATACATATCAAAGATTATAAACATTAAATTTAAACCAATTAAGTTTGTGTGAGTGTGAGAGATTTTGGTTAGCGCTTAACAGCGATGTCTTCAGCGCTGTGGTGAGGGATGACATTAGGTGAGCTTGGAGCAGCGTCGGAATGATATGGCGGGGTCAACGGGAGATAACCAAGTAAACCCGCCAACCAGCAAAATCGTCGGGCCCGATTCCCACATGAGAAAATCTGGGACCGACCTCGCCGGGAACTGAGCAAGTATAACCTTGGTGAGAAGCGAATGGTCTGACCATTCGGCCACCGCGACCCACTTAAACAAATTAAATCTGCCAAAAATGTATTACTATGCAAACTGGTATAAATTAGGTAGGCCTGCACCATAACAAAACAACCCCTTACAATACGTAAAGTCTCAACAGTGACAGAAAACATACAGCAAAATCAATACAACGTGCCTTTTTTTACGCAGTGTTACGAGTTAAAACCTGGGGTAAAGATAGGTTTCCTAAGATACGTGACCAAAATTATCAAATCACCAAGTTATGTAGCCGGCCTCTGCTGCGTAGTTGGTTAGGCGCGAGAGATCTTGGGTTCGAATATTGGCTCGGGTATGGATGTTTGTAGTCCATTCACCTCATTTAACCCTCATCTACTCTTAAGACCTCGATGTTTAAAGGCGGGAAAATCCCTCTCACTTCACCAAGTTATGTACAGAAGCCTGCAAGCAAGTTATGTTTCTGTGACTTAATTGACTGTTTGGTATTATTGCCGAGTTAGTTATATAAAGAGCTATTTTAAGTATATCAAGGAATAAATTGTATAACAATTGTAAAGCTACAATATGTTACGTAGCCAATGAGCTGTTTACAAACTAAATAAGTATTTTGCCCCAATTGCAAGAATCATTCAATATTTATAAACGAGCTGTTTGTGCTAAAACAGCTGATTCCGTTAACACGCGCCTTACAATCTTACAATCTGTTCTCTTTTTACCTTCTTCGTTTAATTTTCATCTACATACTATATAAGTTATTAATGTAACTTGTGACGGCCATAAATAAAATTAATAGCTTGCGGTAATACCATACATTTCAATAATTTTAAAGTGTGGTTATATCATTAAAATCATTACTTTTCTCTGTATAAATGTCACGTCATTCTGTATGCTCTCGACTCTGGCCATCTTCAGAAAGGATTCGTATGTCGTATTTGAGTTACGAAAGCCTGCCAGGTGAATGATAAACAGACGTGTGTCCTAGTCGTGGAAAAAAATGCGCAGAATATTGCATGCTCTGAATAATACTCTCGTAAAATTTTCTGTCTAATAAGGTTATGAAGGTTACAAAATTGTGCATCTTTTAGTTTGTTAAAAGTCTATAAAAGAACATAAGGAATAAAAATTAAAATAGGACGAATTTTAACGTAAGGGAACAAACTCGCAAAGTAATCACTTAGAGATAGTCGTACTAAGGGGAAGGGGAAGGTTCGAAATTTATGACATAGAAATGAAGAAGCAATAAATCAAAACATAAAATAGGACCAACACTCTCTTTGTACAGGGTTTAGTTTCCCGCGAACAGTGGGTTATTTCCTTTCTGTATAATTCCGTGCATTTATTATTATGAATATATTTACTGCCGTTTATCAAAAACCGAGATGCATGTTACAAGTGGATAAACTTCCCCGAGTCGTCAATACAGCATTTTTATAGAAATCTATGTGCGTGAGGCCGTTAAAACTTCTGAAAACATTTTTTTGGCAGATATACTACGGCTAACTATATCTGTTTTGTGGTTCACCCAGGATATTGTTCCTACCGGCAACTTGTCCACGTTGGCTTATATGAAACATGTTTTTCGCATTGAACTTACTTTTCTTGTTAAGATAGTAATGCCAATTATAGTTATTACGCTGTGTGACACATATAATGCTAAATGTTATCATTTAGTATCTGTATTTTCGAACCCGTGTGTTGTACTCTGGAAAAAAAAATAGCAAATGTTGAATTTGTGTCATATATTTCCTGCCCATGTCGAATGATCACTATTGGGAAACATTCACTCTGAGAACAAGAATGTAAATAAGAATCTGTTACTCTAATAAAATGGAAATACGTTTGGAAACAATAATTCCAACGGAAATTAGAATGTGATAGTGTAAAAATTATTCACGGCAACTAAATTCTCTGAAAGGCTTACGATTGCCTGTATAAACTTAGACAAATTCATTATAAATGATAAAAAATGTACGAAGATAAAAAAGTGCCTCAAGAGAATTTTTAAGCATACGTTTAAAAACTTCTAATAGTAAAATTGTATTATATATACATTTTATAACTCCGGAAAATAAGACATCCCGTCTACACAAACCGTGACTGTAATTATTCTTGGTGAATAAGTATAAAATAAAGCATGGTTCGCTGGTGAGAAAGCAAACACGAATCTGAAATTTTCCTTCTGGCTGCCTCATAAACAACATGCGGCACTGGCGCACGGCCGCCAGCGGGTACGTTGTGAACTCTGGAAAAACAAAGCTTCTCACATGCGGTGTTTCAGAAATACTTTTACAATCTTGGAGGATAGGTTCCCTAAACCAAACGACGAAAAATTGTCCGTGCAAACATAGGTCCGAAAATACTCTGTTTTTTAACCCCCAATGCAAACAGAGGGGTGATATAAGTTTAACTTGTGTATCTGTGTGTCTGTCTGTGACATCGTAGTTCTTAAACGTATAAACCAATTTACATTTAGTTTGGTTTTTGCTTGAAAGATGACATGATCGAGTGAGTTCTTAGCTAAGATTTAAGAAAATCTGCTCAGCCGTTTGACGTTCACCATATCTTTTCTAGTTGTTGAAGAGACGTGAACAACTTCTACTGGTTTGATCTAGTTCTTACAACAATATATTCTTCTCAGTAATCGACTACAGCCAGGTCATCCGTGACGGTGTGAGACAAATCTACACTATGAGAGGGATAATGGCAGGACTTGACAATAGCCTTTGTTGAGGAACGATCCCAGCCTTCTTTTAAGTAAACCTTCAAAACCTTAATCAGGATGGTAGGAGCCAGGAATCGAACCACGAATGCAATTTTAACGTGATATTATTAACTACCTCTCTGTGATGCTTAATGAAGATAAAAATATTCCTTACAATTGCCTTTAAATATTACTGCAGTCAGAGAACTGCTTGACAGACGGCAGAATGTATTTATTACCTACCGAGAAGAACTGCAATACCTGTTACTGTTGGGCAGCATGGTAATTACAGCCCAAACATTTTATTTTAACTTCAATGTTACAATAACTACTCTTGAAGTGAAGGCAGATGTATTATCTACTTTTACATACTTATTATTATATACATGTAAATTTTGTTAGTATACATCTATTTTGATAGTAATATTGTTCTCAGTATAAATTTGAAGGTTGTGTCACTTATTTATGGTCCCTATGGAGTTTCTGGGTCGTAATTTCAGGGAAATGCTTTATCGTAAGCTGTGTGTTCTCACGTCAGGTAACAATTTTCCCTGTGTCTGGGACACTATTGCAGATGTATGATTACTAATTTGATTATAGTGTTAAACATTTAAGAACTCGGAAAAATACAGCCATCATTCAATAAGAATCATTGTAGAGAGGTAACATATGGTTAGTGTTTTGTTGATGAGTTATGATTTTTTTTCAAGTAGTAAAAACAATGATGTTGACAGAATATTTCGAGTTAATGTTAGATAACGTTATCTCAATCAAAATGTATAAACTATTGGCAGCCTGCTTGCTGATTTTCACGCAGGTGATACTTCTATCACTGAAGTTTATGATGGCAGTATTTTTTAAATAGTAAAAAAAAAAAAAAAAACATACTCAACTAATGTATACGGACCCGTGAAACAATATATAGCTCCACATTAAGTATCGATAGAATTGCAGAATGTAACAACGTATACAATTATTTCTATGATAGCACTTGCTTTTTGGATCGTCTGTCTTGAATTATTTACAAAGTGGGACTTCTGAAATTTGATTTTTTATCAAGTAGCTAAACGTATGTAACTTTTAGGTATTTACACATGCATCAATCAGAAACGCACTACATATTTATTTATAAATTGGTTAGGCAAATATGTTAAGCTTATCAAAACTCAAATTTACGCTTCTCCGCCACTTTATAGGTGTAAAAACACATTTGAAACATTTTTATACACTCCCAGTTGAAGTAAAAATCTCGTCGATAACCGGTTCATTTATAAACAAACTTCTCTCCCAGCTTTGACAGGTTTGAATTCAGAAAAATCGTGAAATTTACTAACGTAATAATAATCCTAAACCGAAAATTAATTTAATATCTCGACTAAATCCATACATCTAGAATTTACTAAAATTAATTCCTTTTTTTTTTACTTCGTTTGGAGCCTAATTTCGAAAAAAAAAAAAAAAAAAAAAAAAAAAAACAAAGTTTAGATTTTTATGAGGGACACGTTGAAGTAAAAAAGTTACGATAGTCCTTTGGGTTCGATCTATACGTTTAACATCTTTTCACATCTTAGTGATCGAATTCTGAAAAATCCTCCTTTTTGCACGCCTACGCTCTGAAGGAACTCAAATTAAAAATTTCACGTTCCTAGTTCAAGCAGAATGAGCGGTGTCTTAATTATGTCAGTCAGTGAACACTTTTATTTATAAACAATTAAGTAGTTTAAGGCCTCGCTCTTTAGTTTTGCAGTATTTTCGAAACAATTTTTAAACACAAATTGATACATATATTAGTTCTTACAGTTTTCAGACTTATATATAATCGTTTGCGTCTGAATTTTTTGTTGCAATACACCTAACGGATTTTTAGATTTTTGCCCATGAAATATCACATATTTTGTGGTCCAAATAAAACAAAATTAAGCAAATTAACGTTTTGCTAGCAAACGGTGCATTATTTTATAAAACCCTCGGGTATAGTTGTGTATCGTATGATTGTAAACAGTCTCCAATTTTTTATCAAGATTTGGATTAAAAATATTCCAGTTATTTGCAATTGTTGAAATAAATGAAAGACCATGGCCTTAACACTGATGTTTTCTCTTCTGTTTAGTAACGTATTCTTTAAGGGCCTTATCACTGTAAACATGATATCATTATGCTAGGTTTCATTATATTTTGCTAGCGGTATTTGTATAATCCGAGAGATGCAGCTCAAGTGCATTTTTTATGATAATGTTTACGTTATGAACAACGAAATAAAAACGATTTCATAAGTGGAATTTATATATATATATATACACACACACAAACAGACCAAAATTTTAAGGGACGAACTTGGTGATGACTCATTGCTAAAAGTGAGCTGGCGGGAACATCAGAAAAAAAAAGTTTTCCTGGGTGCAACAAGAATCTTGTTAACAACAGTCACATGGATATATTTTTTACATTTTAGTTGCGAATGAAATTTTAAGTAAATTTAAATTAATTTGATTTGCAACTAACTTGCTGGGCATATGCATTAGCATGGCTAATTTAGCTGATAGCATATTTAGTTTACATCAATGCTTACAATTTTTAGTTAATCCTCCATACAAGCTATCGACTTACTAAAAAAATATATTTTTTTTGTGTGTGTAGCTGATAACATTATTATTCCGTAGCCGTTATGTAGGAGTAACTGACTCTATGGTATTTAAGAACGTATGATGAATCATGACGTAAGCTGCCCGGATTTCTAGCAGCAAGCAACCCTGTAGTGACTTATTAATTGTGAAATGATGTAGTATGTGTTAGTGAGCGTGTTTGAATGTGCAACGGAAACTACATTATGTCATTCCACGAAATACTTTTTTTTTGTTTGATTACTTTTACGGGAAATTAGCAAAGCTCATTTAATTATGTATTAATATTTTGCCGAATTGATTACTATCCTCATTTCCTTAGCTAAATTGCATGACAATATGGTTACGTTGTTTTGCTCACAAGGTGCAAAATGCTAATTATTTGTGATCTTTGAAAGAACTGTGCAATGGGAGTGCATGACTGGATTCAGTTTCTTGGACGTACTCCATTGCAAATTGAATGACTGTCAAAGAAAACTAAACAAATAAAAGCAAAACTATAAAATAAGCAGGATTTGCTTTAGTCGGCAAGATACATACACAACATGAAATTCCAAAAGGGAATCGGGTAAAATAAAAAACATGGAACAAGCGGATAGAAAATGAAAATAATAACAAATAAAATAATAAACCAATTAACAAGTGACAACAACGATGAGACAAAACAACAAACACAGTAGATATCAGACACGAACAGAAAAATAAAAAAGACACAACAATGAGACGAGACAAAACGCAACAGATATCAGACATATCCAGAAAAGACAAACGACACAGTGAAGAGACGAAACAAAACACAGTAGTTTATTTAATAGTAAAAAATTTATGCAACAACATGTCCATATTTTGTAGCAACAATAAAACTTCTTATTTATATTTTACTGTAATACTTGTTTAGAGATTCATCGTAAAATCCCTTCATGGCTTAAATAATTTTAAGCGTATAGGAACGAAATTGGAAGGCAGGGCAACACAAGCCAGACTTAATGGACTTCTGAATGCGTCTGAAAACCTTGAGGAATAGCATGATAACAGGCCATTCAATGACGAAGCAACAGGAGTGCAGAAGGTGATAGAACAGAGAGAAACTCGAGAAATTCCGCAAGTGAATATCAACAACCGTCCCGTTTTCACACGTACCAAATAATACCTAGGATGCAGAGTTATCATAAAATTACTTATGTAGACCCTCTACCCCAAGACAAGTTGTCGATAATACTCATATTTGTTTTAGTTTAACTCCTTTTTTGTAATAATTTTACGTAAAACCCATGAAACGTTTTTTAAGAATGTGTTTTTTTTTTTACAGAGCGGGAGTTTCTTCGTTATTTTAACCTAGATAATATTATTCTTAAGGCTGTACGCGGTGTTTACATATTTATCTGTGTGATTCAGGGACGCTTCATGTGGATCAGAATGTTTCTTCACAACGCTTTCGTATCAACAGACACATTTTTGTTGGTGAGTGGATTTGTACTGTGCCAAAGCTTTCTGAGAACTGTGGAAAAGACGTCTAGGTTCAACATTTTCCTTTTCTACATTGACAGATATCTCAGGTGAGCAAACTATAAAACAACAATCTCATTCATTCTTTGTTAGTGTTTACAAAGATACTGTGTTGAAAATAATTTTATGACCGACACACCGCACGTGAAAGTTACAGTTAAAAGATTTGCGTTGAAGCAATAATAATACTCGTCAAAAATTCAATTTTATTAAGCCCAAAAATTAATAACATTTTTAAGCGTAAAATGTTCGGAAATTGATTTGTTTTACAACTACATATATCCTTAGGTATAGAAAAGTTGTGGTTATGTTTGTTGGAAGCAAATCTCCTGCTTACAAACCAAAATCATTGGAAGTTAAAACATTTATTCGAAGACTACATTTAACGCAATATACGCTAAATGAGCAAGTTAAACGTGTAAAATAAAGTAATAAAATGACTACTGTAAAACACATACTTAAAACTTTATTTAATAAATAAAATGTATTAAATTACTACTGCCAAAGACACATATTCATGTCTTTATTTTATAAATACTGAAAATTTTTATATGTTAGTGTAAACTGTACTGACTAAACCGTGAAATCCAAAGATAAATTGATAAATTCCAGAAGTATTGATGGTATTTGTTAAAATAATATTTAAGTAAAGAATATTTATTTAATTGTTACAAGGACAAAAAATATAAACGAGCTGTTAAGGTGGGGAGGGTGACACTGGATAAGGCCTACGCACCTCTTATTTACCGTTAACGATTGCGTATGTACCAACATTAAAATATCACCGTAAGGTTCTGAAGTTCATTTATAGGAATAATATGAGTAGTTAACTATCATATATTATAGTGTTAAAGTACACATCTTAAGACATTTGCTTTGTTGCAAAACTATTTGAAGAATATTAATGTACGATGATAGTCTTCACAATTTTTGCAGTAGCACGCTCAAAGTGTATTCTAGGGTACGCCGGAATTTTCCGTTACTATCACTCTTTCTAGTGATAAGTTTCCTTGAAAACACACTTCACTTTGTCAAATTCTTTTCACATCAATAGAATTACGAAAAACCCTGAATTATTAATTATTGGGTTTTTACGTAATCATTTTCTTAAATCGGTTCTAAGGATTCTTCGAAGTTCGTAACCCAAAGGGAGGGGATGGGGGGAATGACTGAATTACGAAAGACCACTTATTATTGCCTGTCTACATCCTCAAGGGAACCAAGCCTCAAAATGTTATGTCCCTGGTTCAGTTCTCGCGGTGGCGTTAAGTTTGAAATATATTTTTTTTGTTACGTATTATAATTAGTGTGAATTCGAACTTTAATAAGTTATTTCGTAGCTATTATCTTACTTCAGCTATTCTATTTTCGGTGTTTAGTCTTCTGCAATATCTGGCAAGTTTGTTTTTGGGTTTTGTTTTTCCCTCTAGTTAATTATTTAACAGTTTTTTTCGGATCAGCGTAACAAATATTTGTTTTCCATGGCTGCTGGGTGTCTGACTGGCCAATGCTGGGTAAAAAAAGTTTAAGGACTATCAAATTAATGAACCAAATGCAATACAATAAAGATTTCGTATTCGTCACAACTTTACAATTATTTTGGTTTTGTTTTGTATCTTTTTATGTAACATAAGTAGAACTACATTTCAATGTTTACAATGACCGTTTTGCATCCGACAATCTAGTTGCCTAACACATTCATTAGATATTCTCCTATTTCAGTAGTTTAGCATAGAACGTCTACCGTATTAAACAACAAATTTGACATTGCACTTCAACATTATTAATATGGAAATTTTAAAATTTAAATTTATAATGAAAGTGATTTCTTTTACGAATGTTGGGAGTGAATAAGTGAACAGTTGTGGCCGAATCAGGGGCACTAATTGTTAAAAATTAAAAGTTCATTGAATCTGAACTTTTCATGATTTTCTCTCAAAACTAAAATGGTGATTTTGCTGCAACAATAGAGCTTTAGTATTGTTTAAATGGTTTTGTGAGCTATTTAATGTACGGTACAGTATATTTACAGCAAATGTACATCATTTCAAGTGCGGCGCGGCGGAATGAATAAACGAGCACGTACGCAGTATTGCATACGCAATAGACTTTGCATCACTATACCCTATGAGTTTTGCACAAAAACTGTGGATTCTTAACTATTGCTACAAAAGGACTATTTTTGTTAATAGTCACACTCCACAATTAATCTTCAAATGTTACAATATCCTGTTGGTACAAATGTTGTACACAATTTAAGAGATGCCCCCTCTTTGATTTTAGTATGCGTGGAGATTTCAAATTTGGCATTAAACATTTATATAACCCTTATTAAAACCTTAACGTACAGATTGCCTTACAAACATTCTGCTATAAATTTCACAGGAAGTCACGTATTGGATCTCGTAGAGGTTTTTGTTAACATTCTATGTAAAGTATCTGTGCGTATCATTCATTCAGACTTTATGTTGAAAATCGTAAAATTATGACAGCTATACTTTACACTGCTTTTATTAGTTATGCAGGACGGTAATTAGAAATATCCGTTGAACACAAAACCTATTAGACATCTTGAAACAGTAGAAAAATCTGTTTTTAGAGCTGCTAAATAACGTCCTTCGTCTCAGACAATTTTCTGTATACACTTTTGGCACTTACTGCAGTTTATATTTTAGAAATACAAAGTTCTTCACCAAACAATTACGGAAATCCTTGGAGTGTACAGTACTGATTGATATCACATTTCCTGACGTAACTAGTTATTTTATAAAAAAAATTACCGTGGTAATTGATACATAAAATCGTATGATCAAGAGAATAAGGCTAAACGTGTCAAATTATACGTGTTGTTTTACTGACTTGTCTTCTAAGTCTTCATATATTAAATAATGGCGAAACTCTTACAAACTGCCTCTAAATTAATTACGAGCTATACTAAAATTCGCTTAGTATCAGCTTCATTAAAAAAATGTTTGCCATAATGTGTGTACATAATTCGTTAAAAATGAAAAAAATTTATGATGTTATTAAACGTAAAACTATTAACCACAAAACATTTCCTCAACTAATACCAAGCCTTTTGCCAAGCATTAAAATTAATATTGGTAAAATAATTGCCGTAGAAAATATTTAAAATAGGAAATACATATTTGCAATGTTACAGTGTTATTATTGTGCTGATTTTATTGTATTCGAAAGTCATTCGGCACATTTAATACAAATCGTAGCTTTTAAAGGAGACAGAGTATTTTATACTATAAACAATACAGAAATAACATGAAACATCCGTCAAATAAAATACTCTGCAGTGTAAGTACTAAAATAAAATATTGTTAAAATTGTCTGAAGGTTAACTCTTGATATGTCAGTGTTTACTGTAACAGCTTGTTGGTACTATACACAAGTCAAACAAAAAAAAAAAAAAAGGAATTTATTTATTTATTTTAGTGTTTACATTCATAACACCGACAGTGTAATATTGTGTACTTATTTTATAGGTTGACACCAGTTTATGCAATAGTTATCTTTTTTCACGCAACTTTAATTTCTCACATGGGTTCTGGACCAAGATGGAATTTTATAATGGGAACCGAGCGGTCCAACTGCGTTAAGAATTGGTGGAGTAATTTATTGTACGTGAACAACTATGTGGGGCGTGGAAGGAATATGGTAAGGCAAATACTGAATATTTTGTAACATTGGAAACTGTTGTGGGTTTCAAAAAAGTTGATTTGCTGTGTACTTATTTCAGTAAACGAACCTAAGTATTTTTTATATGTAAATAGTGATTGATTACATAATATTTTATTCGAACATTTTAGTCCTTCAATAAATAGTGGAATTGAAGGCCACGATTTACACACGTCTTCTTTTCTATTAATTACTCGATTTATGTAAAGGTAGTTCGAACCATTAACTGCATAAGACTTTTTGATTCTGCAATACACTCGAGCCAAATTTTTATTTATATAGACGTTCGGCTCGAGACTATTGTAAGTTCTAATTGTTAATATGACTTTGCTTGCTAAGACCACTAGTAAGAAATATTTGCTGTAATAATAACAACATTAAATGCGACAAAGAAATACAATTTTGTTGAATTTAAAATGATTGCTCTTTTTTAGGAAAAATAATTTCTGATTTAGATAAAAAAATAAAACAAGGTGTAGTTATTTCTGTTTATTTTAAATAAAAAGGTGATGAGAGCTTATGTTACTCCGCTTATAACTACTGTAATTTTTGCCCATTTGAAAATAAAATCTCTGCGAGTGATTATAGTATCAAACTAATTTTTTTTGTATTTATTTATTCTTCAACTTCAACTAATTTTAATGTGCACATGAAACTTAAATTTTAAGTATATCAAATAGTTTTGTTAATAGTGTTAAAGTAAACGTAATTTCCTCGCTAATATGTAGTTAACATTGATACAGACAAATTATATTTGGATTTGTTCCCCACATAAGAGCTGCGCCTACCAAGTGTCTAAAGCACTATCCTGTAGAGATATCTGACTATTTTAAACGTAAATAATAATGATAATATTAATATATACATACAGAACCTTAACACACTCACAGCTTTGTTTGTTCTAGCATTACTTTAGAATCTTTACATATAATAATGTTTTATTTGAAAATTTACTAATGGAATGAATATACATCTAAAATATATTTACTTACTTGCGCTCTGTGGCCTAGAACGTTGTATCATGTCCTTTACGAGAATATACTGATTTGTATTAGGCATATAGTAACGCATGTGTGTGTGTATTATTTTCTGTGAAAAATTGTGATAAATTATTTATCCGCACAGTTGAAGCAAGGTTTATCATTACATGTCACGCAGATATCAACCTTAATATCATTCGACAATGATCCTCGCTTTGTTCATACTTCCTATTTAACACGTTCACGATTGTAGACAGAGGGTTTGAATTGTGACGTTCGGTGATGTGTTAAGCAAAAGTTAATATAGGGTGAAGTTTAGTGAATATAATTTAAGAGTGGTCAAGTGGTGAAAAATCATAATTATATTTTATATGAAAAAGTTTTAGTTTTAAGGACGTAACTTGGGAGCACATTTTTTAGGAAGAAGAAAAAAAATTCACTTCAGCCAGTTTTCTCGTAATGACATTTCAAAGCCTTCATTGAAACTGCGAAAACTTGTAAACATAATGAAATGATATAATTGTCATTGTAACTACATCTTAAGGCTACGGCTTCGAGTATATAAAATCCTATTACAAAATATTTTTGTAGTTGAAATTACCAATACTAGCATAAAATTAAATATTCATAAATTTTTACGTGCAAAACATATTTCAAATTGGTTTGTTACATACTTAAATCCGTACCCCGTAACATGTTGAGTCAATATGAATTTTTTTCATTCCATTTTGTTTATTAGTTTTTGAATTTTGCATGAAGTAAGACCATGTACATTTTGACATCGAAAGGCCAATATGGGAAAACTGGCTGTGTTAATTTTTTTTTGTATCAGAAAAGCGAACTCGCAAGTAAAGTCAACAAAACTAACAATAATTCATGCAAATATAAAATAAACAAATGAATGTTCTTGAAAGGTTTGAACGGCTCAGGAGACTCGTTGAGGGTAAACGAGCTGAACATGGGTCTTAACCGAAATGACAGGGCGAGTGAAAAACTCCGAGAAAAGCAGCCCACGACATGCGTAAAGGAGCGTCCAAAATTAAATTTAACACGGACCGCCGAGAGACGAGCTCTCTAGCCTAAGATGTTAATCTCACCGGACTGTTAGCTAAAGGATACTGTTAAGTCAGCTGCAGAGTGACTACTCGTGTAGCACTGCATATGACATGACAATATGTAGCGTTTTTTTTATCTACAATAAAAGCTTTAAATATTTTATAAAAGTTAGAATGTAGGTTTTATGTAAGGAAGGAATGTTTATAGTTTATAAAACAGCTAAAATTTCTTAGAATTGAATTTATAACCATTCTATATCAACTAACATAATAATTCTTTTCGGCGAAAGAAAATGCGCACTTCGTTAAAAATTCCTCAGGATTAACAAGACGTAATTAAACATTCTTCAAGTAATTCCGTGACAGTAATTTTTAGCTTGTATGCAAGGTAATAAGAACAATTTTGGTTGCGATAATTATTAAATTTATTTTTGTATGGTACATATATTTCCGCCAAAAATGTTTTCGTTAAACAGTATGTTTTCATAATTTCGGGAAATATTATAAATAAAATTACTTCTATTTCCTTACATACAAGCAAATGAACTATTGTGACGTATTAGGTTGATGAAATTTTCAGTAAACTGTTGTTCCTGAAATATTCGTAAAGAAAATACCCTTTTTGCTTTGTTAAAAATGACGACTAAATTAATTATAAAGCTCAACATGTTTAAAGTCAAATCCAACGATTTTTTTAAGTATTACAAATTAAGAACATTCATCGTTCATATACATTTTAAGTATTACCATTTGGACTGTTTTTTGTCGCTTTAGTAACAGTTTTTAATGAGCATCATATTGCGCAGACAGGAACAGTGCTTCACAGAGAGCCACACAACTTCTACATTAAAATTATAGTTTCCGAGATGTATTGGATTTACGCTCCTCTCCTCGTTAACTGGTAATTATGATTAAGGGCGATGATTCAGTACGAATTCAATAATTTAAATTTTTGGGAAACCCTGTTCAACACATCAGATAACATGTCATTTTCACAAACAAAAAATATAAGGTCCAGTATTTTTTTCATATTCACTAATTGACGTCACAAAATAGCCGTTTCGGTGCAGCCAAAATAAAGAAAATAACTTGCAAAAATTGGATAGCCTGTTTTCATTAAAGTGAGCACTACTTAAATTTTACTTACAGTCATTTAGCATTCATATGTACTCTTTTTAATACGAAAACTCCATGAAACTAAAAACCAGTGTAAACGTTTCCCCACTTTCGAAATCTAACATCTTAGGCCCCAGTAAAGTACAATTTTTGTTTTATGAATGTTATGGAATGTTCAGTTTAGATTGTGAACAGCCTATAATTGATATTGGTACTAAATTATTTGAGCAACTTCAAGCCATCTTGGGAATTACAAACGGATACCTTTTCGTATTTTTAGAAGTTGATGAATATGAGTACATTTCTGTATAACTTTGAACTGTGGCTGTTTCTCTGTTTTTTAGAAGTAGCTTTTGTCGAATACGTCATAAAATGCATTCATATACTGACCCTCGGTTCCAGTTGTTTTGATTTCATAAGTGAACTACTGTTTATAATTTTGGCTACACCGCCACTGTTATTTTGTGACTCTTATGAGTGAATATGCAAAAACTGTTAGGATTCAGGGTTTTATTTGGAGAGATGACATGTTAACTGATGTGTAGAGCCATGAACTTTTCGCGAAAATATTTTTGTCCCTGTTTGTTTCAGTGCCTTACATGTACATCTGCAGTTATGATTCATAGTCAGTGATTGGTTGTTTTAATTATCACGTGTCATGAGGTTCTCAGAGCAAATCACAGACAAGTGGTGTCTCAAAAACCAAATTCTGATTGGCACAGTCTAATGAAAGACGTCACTTCGAAAAAACACGCTGCCAATAACCACGAAGCAGAACTGTAGATGTGCATGCAAGGCACTCAGACAAACTGCGGCAAAATACTTCTCGCAAAAAGTTCATGGCCATACTGATGTGTAAAAGTTGAACATAATTTGGCAGAAAAGTATTAACATGGCCAACACCCTTTAGTTTTGATATACAGTGTCAATCATGGTGTGCATAAGCACTTAGTTGATTTTGTTTTACTCACTGTTGTCCATAACTTCATGTTTCTGAAGGAAATTAGTAAATACTCAGTTAATCAATAATTACGACCTCACAGAAAACAACATTATTTATAGTTAACACATTTCATATGTGATAAGACCAATGTGCAATTTTCATTCTTGACTTTATATTAAGTAATTAGTGGAAATCTTATGATACCAACAATCTTAATAGGATCAGAGAATTAAAAAAAAAATAATCACCTCAACGGTGCTCAAAATGCGTTAAATGTAAATTATTCTTTATTTTTACGTAAAATTATTAGTTTTGTGGACGTTACTTAAGAGAACAGTTTTCTTACGACACAATTTTAGCTCTTAAGTTTTCTCATATCGGTATATTAAAATTCAAATTTGCATGCTATGCTGCCACACAAATAGTGAAAACCAGTTGACTATTTACACGAAGTAATTAGACGTGAATTAACGTACCGTCCGCTACGTAAACTCATATTAGAGAAACTCAAAATTAATTTAAAAAAAAATTAATGAATTAGCAACTTCTTTCCTGTAGTTTGCAATTTTATAAGATTCAAAATATTATGTCGTTCGTTAATAAATTTCAGGGTACGAAGCTCGTGGCATTCAATTTTATTCTGAATTATTTAATCTGCGTTAGTTAATTGGTTTTCACTATTTGCAAGGAAGCGTAACACGTAGATTTTCATTTTTACGCACAATTATTAGAAAACTATGTATGCAAGGTAAAACTAGTCCGTAAGATAAAACTGTATTGTCAAGTGTCGTCTATAATATTTTTTATTATTTTATTGAAATATACAAGTTTGACTTTACACAATTGGAACATCGCTTAGACTATGCGAGGTAGTTTTATCACATTGATGGAACTTTTTTAACAGAATACCTTCAAGAATTTAAAATTTAGAAATATTCATACGATACAATTCTCTGAAGGCATTTCGCAAAATATTGCAGCGTTCGATCGCAAACATAAATTTCCCTTTATTTTCCATTTTCTCGTAATAAAATTGTTGCTGTTTTGGGTGCAAAAGTATAAATAATTTAATGATTATTGCATCGATAAAAATACTGTTCAAATTATGATAGTTTTGTGACCAAAGAGTTTAGGGAATCTTCCATATTAAAGTCGCGATCCCTCATTCCTACTGCTTTTACGATAATTATTTTTAAACCCTAAACAAGAGCAGATATCAATAAACTGTTGCAAAATTTTTATTAAGAACAGTGTATATACTACGATGTAATTTTTTCGCGACAAAATACACAATGGTTTCAGCTAACTATGTAATTAAGCCAATTCCCTTTATTGAACTTATAAGCCAAATGGGTATAATTCACAGTGTAGAAAAAATAACACTTCCGATTAAAAACAATTTTCTACAAAACTGCGCTGCAGTTTTTCGATCTCTACCTTCGTGTAGGAAGGAAAAAAAATACTATCGTTACGGCAGCATAAATGATGGATCACAGACTTTTAAGATTATGTTGCTATAAAAATATACTTATTTTTCAAAACCACTGAGGAACTCTGAAGAACTGGATGTATTGTGCAGTGTGTGGAGACTGGCTGGTACCTGGCGGTGGACATGCAGTTGTACGTGTTATCTCCTCTGCTACTGTATCCGCTGTGGCGGCGTCCACGTCCAGCCCTCGTCGCGCTGGGAGTCCTCCTAGTGGCTGGGATAGCTGTGCCGACTGCCATCACCGCCGTCTACAGACACACCGGCCTGCCGTCACTCGCTCTCTTCAAGTGAGTTTACCTACCTAGCCTCCTTGGTTCCTGGCTGCTCCAGCCCCACGGGGGATCGATGGATCAGACCATTAGCCTCCCACCAAGGCGATCTGGGTTCCATTCCCGGCGGGGTCAGTCCCCGCATGTAGGTATCGTGCCGGACGATGCCGCTGGTCGGCGGGCTTTCTCGGGGTTCTCCCGTTCCCACCGGCCATTCATTCCGGCGCTGCTCCGTACTCACATCATGTCACCGCCACCAGCGCTTAAGAGGAGTCCTCGACTGGCGCATGGACGGCGTTGCAGCGTGTCATGCGCATACATTTTTACGCGAAGCCGCTTAACTTATACATATTATGTTTACCTACGAAAAGAACGCACACTTGAAACTATGCTTCTATTTTTTTCAAAAATGCAGCACGCTTGTTATAAACATGATATTCGGGCCTCTCAAAATGGCTAAAAACGGATTTTTAGACTGCTGTAACTCCGAAAATATTACCTGAATTCGTAAAGTGCAAAACGAGAGGCATGCGTTGGTCTTTACTTCATACTAATCAAAAATAAAATATAGGGGCCACCGCTTAAAGTCCCGTAGTAAAAAGACTACAACGGAAACCTTGCACGCCAGTTTGGCGCGCTGCGAATAGAGGCGATATGCTTCTCGTCAAGCGTGTGACACTGGCTCTTATCGCTACGCGGTTACTACGCGTCAAAGGTGGAAATTTGACACCGCGAAGGACTCCTCTTAAGACCTCGATGTTAAGCGCTGACCAAAATCTCTTTATTCACTCCAGCCCACGGCCGTAGAATAAAGGCTCTGGAGACTTTGACCTACTGTTGTCTGCTAGGATGTGATAATGCCACTGGTGCACTGTTGTTCTGGTCGGATTATTGCATGTAAACATAGGAATTAGATAAGTTTGTTATGATCTTTGAAAGAACTGTGCAATGGGAGTGCATGACTGGATTTATTTGCTTGGACGTACTCCATTGCGAAATAAATACTGACTGTTTGGAAAAATATTGTGTTTTATTTCGTCTCATCGTTTGTGGTGTTTGTTGTTTTTTTTTTTTTGTTAGTGTCCGACATCTTTGTGTTTTATTTAGTCTCATCGTTGTGTCGTTTGCTGTATATTTGCTTTTGTTTTTGTTTCGTCTCATCGTTGTGTCACATGTCAACCTAGGTTTCTTTATTATAATTTTGTTATTTCTTTCATTCTCTGTTTGTTCCTTGTTTTATCTGACCATATTCCAGTTTTGGAATTTCATGTTGTGTATGTATCCTGATGACTAAAGCATGCTCTACTTATTTATGTTTTCTTGTTTTATATTTATTTTTAGTTTTCTTTTGACAGTCATTTATTTTGCAATGGAGTATGTCCAAGCAAATAAATCCAGTCAGGTAAGTTTTGGTCGATAATAAACAATGTGTTACCAAAACTTATATATGTTGGTTTACAGGGTTTTCAGAAACCAACGCTTAATAAGCACGCAACACGAATCCTGGGCTAAACTTGAGACGAAAATGTTTGTGGCAAAATGTTTAACTATGACATTTTTTATGCACAATGTGGCAACAAAGCGCTGTAATTTGTATCCTCGGTCGGTCCGTATGTATATATTATTTATTTTACGACTATCGTTCAGACGAGCATATTATGGTTGCAGGTTCAAGTGCTGAAGAGTCCAATCATGATTTTATGATAACTTGACGTATCATACATAAAATAATACTTGGACGTGGATCACTAGAGAGGACTTATCCGTGCAGTGTTGCCACACTGTGCACATGAAACGTCGTCCTACAACATTTTGCCAGTTACATTTTGGTCTCCAACATAGCCCAGTATTCGCGTTGCATGCTTATTATGCGTATTTGTTTGACAACCTATATATGCTTTATGCATGTTTAATGTCGATAAACTGCAACACCGTTTCACCGATCAACCTGAAACTTGACACAAAGTGAGTATTTTTTTTCATGAAGAATATTTCCGTTATGTCAATTTTGCTTTAATTTGCCATTTAACACTATACGGCTCTGCAGTGCATCAACTTCAATGCCTAGCTTCAACTTATGTGTTTAAGATCCAAATTGGGGAAAGGGGTGCTCTTAATTAGACCAAAATAATTTTTTTTATACATTGCCAGGGCAGCGTTTGTTGGATTTTGCTAGTTCTATTTTTTTCTCTGTGTTTACCAATTATTAAATAAGCATTACTATACATTAACATTTTTATTACCATGCTAAAACACAACCACAGCGAAGCATGTTACATAATGCATATTCATAACTATAATTTTATATTTAAAAGGACGTAAAATAATAAACTTGCCACAATTAACTTTCGTAAATTTCCCAGCATACAAGTTTCTTGATTGCCTGTTGAGAAATGGGTAAGGTTTTCATATCCAGTGTTGAAAGTTTGCTTCTCATTAAACTTACTTAAACTCAAGAGCACTGCCAACAAAAAACACGTATGAAAACATGCACGCAGTCGCTTAAAGCCATGATGCATAATTTCTACTGCTTCTACGGTAACTATTTTATTCATAAACGCTTATATCGAAAAAAAAAATATTGTATAGTTTTGATAAAAAATGTTTTTCGCTATGTAGTCTAATTTTTTTTCTAGGTAAGAACCCAATTACCGAATTTGTAACTAAGGGAAACTTTCTATGTTACGTAATTAGCTCACACCACAATGTATTTTGCCACGAAAAAAATATTTATCCAAGTACATAGTGTTTTCAATTAATACGTGCAACAGTTCCTGATTTATGCTATATTAAATTAAGATAAAAAAAATAACTATCGTAAAAGTGTCAATAACACTTACGTGGCAAAAATAAATAATTTTATACTTGCAAGACACAGTGTTCGTTTTACAGACAGTACTTGTGACTACGTTTTCCACTCGTAAGTCTTTTTCAGCTAGTAGTATGGTAATGGCGGATCCAGTGCAGGATTCTGAGTGAGGAGCCCGCCCGAGTGTGGAGCCCCCCGCCATGTTGTGACGTCACGGCCCCGGCCTCCATGTTTGATGTCCTTGACCTTTAACCTAACCTTGTCATTGAGTGTCAAATTACCATAGTATTCCAAAATTTCGGATGTATAAAAAATGCAAAAAATTAAAAAAAAAATTAAAATTTAGAACATTTCGAAAATTCCACAAAATTCCGAGAAAAAAAATCCCGAAAAAAATGTTACCTCCCTCTTGTTTCAGGCCACTACATTGAGATTTCTTCCGAGTATTCCGATTTTTTTCGATTTCGTATTCCAACTAAAACCGCACATATTTAATAAATAAAATTTAATAATATTATGTTTACATAAGAACTTTTTAATAAAAACTATTAAATAAAACCTTATATACACAATTATTTTATTAAAACAAATACCGTCGTCTTACCCTGACGTGCTCCATCGACACACTCACTCCCCCCACCACTTATTACATATACCCCCCACCCTATTACCCCTACCCCTCCCCTACCCTAAGCAAGAAGTATTTTAATTGGCTGATAGTCATGTGATGAATTTATCCCCTCCCATTCCCCTACCTTGCCACCACTTTCTTATCCTTCGTCTAAGCAATATTTTCTTTACAATTCTCACTAAGACAGTATGACATATATGTATTCACACAACAGCTAGACGACCGTGAGAAGTAATAACCATCGATTAAGACTTTGTATTGATCATTAATCGATAATTTTAAAAAATTAAATAATTTTAAAACTTATTTTAATGTTATTAATGAATATTACTTAAACATCACTTCCTTCTTAGCTATATCCGATCGATTCCCAATAAAATCAACCAATAAATTATTAAAAAACCATTGATAAATATTTTTTACTATAACTACACTGAATTGATTTCCTACAGAACTCCATCGTCTACACTCACACTCCTACCAAATTAGCTACATAACTTAAAATTTCCGATAAAATCAATTATTCGTTTAAAAAGTAATAAATTATTCTGGACACTTACATATGCAAGACTCTTCGACTACTTCCAAACATGGCGTACACGACTCCATTGAAACAACTAACATTCCATTTCATATTCATACTACTTATGCTAAACACACCACCCCTACACCCCCGCACCAACAACGACCACCCCTCACCCATCCCCCCCTCGCCTAAAACTCTACCTTCACTCTCCGACGTTCCTGTCCAAACTTATCTGAACTGACCATCACACTTTTCTCCAGTAAATATACGCAGATATGACTTTGTCTCTGCTTAGCGAACAGTCACATATACACAACTCGCTGCTATGCAACTAGCATCATCAAATCTCATATCACTGACAAGCTTCCATACCGGAACAGCTATTTCAGTTTCACACATTACTATTTTATATATTGTCTTTATTTTTATACACGAAAAAAAGTATTTAAATCGTAATAATTATCCTTGTCAAACTTCCAAGCTAAATAAAAAACCCTGTTTCCACAAACATCACATTTTATTTACATATAAAGTATACTCAACTACTTGTAAAATAAACTCCGCCTCCCTTGGAAATATATCCAGTCTTCACTTTAAAACAATCACAGTCATGTCCATGTATTGCCTGATTAATCAACAAAAAACCGTAGTTAAGTGCTCTCGTCAACTTCGTGTCGTCACAGTGCAAACGTAATCCCTAAGGCCTCGTAACAGAAGCATCTTCCATGCTTCGCTGAGCCCAGCCACATATTTTGCCAGTTTGATTTTATTGGAAATTTCAAGAAATGTAGCTAATTTGGTAGCAGTGTGAGTGTAGACGATAGAATTCTGTAGGGAATTAAGTGCGTATTGTTTTAGTAAAAATAGTAAGCAAAAAGGTTTTTAATAATGTATTGAATGGTTTTATTGGGTATCGATCGGATATAGCTAAGAAAGAAGTGATGTTTAAGTAGTATTCATTAATAACATTTAAATAAAGTTTTAAAATTATTTTTATTTTTTTAAATTATCAATTAATTTTTAAATTGATGATCATTACAAAGTCTTAATCGATGGTTATTACTTCTCACGGTCGTCTAGCTGTTGTGTGAAAACATATACGTCATACTGTTTTAGTGAGAATTGTAAACAAAATATTGCTTAGACGAAGGACAAGAAAGTGGTGGCAAAGTAGGGGAATGGGAGGAGGTAAATTCATCACATGACTATCAGCCAATTAAAATACTTCTTGGTTAGGGTAGGAGTAGGGAAGAAATAATAGGGGATGGGGATATGGTAACTTTATATATACATATAACAAGTGGTAGGGGGAGTCAGTGTGTCGATGGAGCTCGTCCAGGTAAGACGTGTCAGTAGTTGTTTTAATTAAATAATTTTACATATATGTTTTATTAAATCGTTTTTATTAAAAAGTTCTAATGTAAAAATAATATTATTAAATTTTATTTACTAAAAATGTGCGTAGTTTGGTTGGAATGGGAAATCGAAAAAAATCTAAATACTTGGAAGAAACCCCAAGATGGCGACCAGAAACAAGATGGAGGTAATATTATTTCGGAATTTTTTCGGAATTTTTCGGAATTTTCAAATTTTTTATTTTTTTAGGGTTTTAAATTTTTTGATATTTTATTAATTTTTTTGAAATGTTGGAAAAATTTTAAAATTTTGGTAGTTTGACGCTTAAGGTCAAGATCAGGTTAAATGTCAAGGACATCCAACAAGGCGGGGGAGTCCTCACTCGGGCGGGCTCATCACTCAGAATCCTGCATTCGATCCACCATAACCACACAACTTTAGGTCTCTTAGTTTTCCTTCCACGTCATGTCAAAGTCAATATTTGCTAGTTACGAGAACATAGAAATAAAAACCAAGTGACTTGAATGAAATAAATTACACTGAAATAAGATATTATCGATTGTATGCTAAAACATGTAAAATACATAGTGAAATTCTTTTGCCATTAAAAATATTAATATGATGGCAATTCACGTCTATTTACGGCAATTTTTTTTTTTTTAAAGACAGTAGGAATCCGTTGGGTTTTGTAAATATTTTAGCATGTGGCTCACAGTATCTAATTTCAGTGTAAATTATTTCTTACGAGTAAGTTACTTGGACTCTGTTATTATTGTCTTCCCCTAACTTGCAAATTTTGACTTTTATATGCCGCTTCGGGAAAACTATGAGGGTTAAAACATTTTTACATAGGGAATTGTAGTCAGAAGTAAAGTCTATAAAATGAACACAATGTCTTGCAAATACAAAATTATGATTTCTTGCCACGTGAACAACCTTAAGAGAAGTCCTTGACTGAAGTGACTTCCGCCCTGGAGGCAGCACTAATGGAAACAAAGCAACCGTTGCGAGCGGAGCACTAAATTAGAGGACAGTGATTTTGTTGTTTTTTTCTATAATCCATAAAACGATAATTATATAGCATTATTTTGCTAAGTACGGCTTAAAGTTAAATGAATGCACATCAGTTATTGTTTTTGAATCAGGTTGTGATTTGTCTAAACAAATAAATTAAAACTTCTGCCTTAAGGGCGCGGTCACCTCAGTTTTCAACGTCTATATTTATTTTTATATTTGTACCACATATATTCTTTCTTATTTTAGATATAAATTGTGATTGAATCTTCTTCTTAGGAAACTTTTGTATCTCTCATAGTTTTTGCATAATGAGACGTAAACGTAAAAATTTGCACTTTACGGTTTTAAGTACGCTACTGAAACCAACTGACATACTAAACCGACAAAATTCACAGTGTATAACAATTTTGTAGGCTATGATTTAACATATATAAAATACCAATATAAAATGCTTTTTTAATTAATAAAAACTGCATAATTTTGAAATGAAAATTAATAAAATATCAAAAAATTTTCAGAAATACTAAAAATACATATTTTTGGTTTTTATGTATGTCAAATCATAGTCTGCAACATTGTTACATAGTGTACATTTTTTCAGTTTGGAATGTCAGTTGGTTTTATTGGCGTACTTAAAACCGTAAAGTCCAAATTTTGACGGTTACGACTCATTACGCAAAAACTATGAGAGATACAAAAATTTCCTAAGACAAAGATTTAATCACAATTTATGCATAAATAAGAAAAAAAATATCTGATACAAATATAAAAATAAAAAGTTACGTTTAAAATTGAGGTGACCGCGCCCTTAAGCCCAAAATACATGTTTCTAATAGATAAACATACTGATGTTTATAATATCCTTTACGATTAGTCCAAGTGTGTTTAAAAATATACAAATGTAAGACACTACTAACCAGTCCATGTGCTAGGCGACAACTTTGTTACTCAGTAGTAACTAGAGACTTGCTTAATTTGTGGTATTTTTTACGACAGGCAAGACTCCCTAACAACCTGAGATCAATTTGTATTTTATTGGCTTCTTGGGCATGAGACCTACATGATGTCACTAACATGTGCGACCACGTAACTAGGGACAGTAAACCTCAGTTTTATTGACCAAGGAACTTGCCTGAGACTAATCCAAAACTGTTCAGTCAACGACTCAATTAAAACAGGCGCACAGTGGCTTGGAAATAAGTCAACAGCCAGGGTACAACGCGAGTTTCGTAGTTCCCTGTCCATAACGGAGACGTAATATTTTATAAAGTTAAATAGTATGAATATAATCGGACACAAGTTGTGTAAAATCACACGAATGTGTGTAGAGATTGAGCTGCCACGTACAGTATTATAAAATTACAAATTTTTTTAAGTTAGGATGTATTGTTTTTTAGTTAATATGTATTACGTTATTGTTTTTGGATCCCATGCTTACTAATTTACTTAGTTAGTGGAAAACCACACCATTGTTGTTATAGTGGTGTTGTTTAGCACTGATATAGTTTAAAATGTTAGTACTCTAAGACTAGAGCCTATAGCTACTAGGTAAACAACTTTATAAATGTCGTACTTTTTATTATTGTAACAATGGTGCAACATCATTGTTGTACTTGTGGAATCGACAGTGGCTTTTGAATCTAAATCAGTCAAATGTGAACCCAACGTTTGAAGCCAGACACCACAGTGTTGTTTCCCAAATGCCTATCTCTAAAGTATCCACATTGAAACTTTTTCGAGTGTTTATTTCACAGGAATAACCCGAAGTGGGTTATACGGTACTGCCAACATAAAAAACTATTCAAATCTATATTTTTCCGCTTTCAGTTGCAACCATCAAAGTTCAAACACGTAAATAAAAAATATGTTTCAAATAATTTCAAAAAGTAAACGTAAGTTAGATTTATTTGTTTAAATATTCTGAAAGGAACTTTTCACCACGGACTTTCTTAGTTGTGCAGTTTCATTATTGCATTAATTGCAATACGGCACACCTCAAATTTCGCGTACTTTCAGTAAAGACTCGTTTTCCGTATTTAAGTGGCGAGGTCTGGCTTAAGCGCCATTTTACTTATCTGAAGCGACTACCAACTTACCAGATCCAAGCTCTAAATTCTGGTACGATTGATCATGAACATGCTTGCATTTATAGAGTTACGTTTACTTCTACAAATGTTTCTGCGGTCCCGAAACTGCCTTCTATGAAAGTTCATCTTCGAAGAACAAAACTTAATTGAAGTCCTCCAAATAGCCTGCTAAATAAAATATTTTAAACCTTTTTACTAAAAGGAATCTTTAGAGTATTCGCTTCATACTTCTAAATAAAATACTCTTTACTTGCATCGCGTCTCTTATAAATCTTCATTTCAGCACGCTTCTTCCAATCCCTTCCCGCGCTTAGTGATTCAGATTCCTCCGTTTTTCCATCTTATTAGCGGAAATTAAGTAAGAAATATTAACCTTATTTAAGAGGATAATACTACATGCAATGCTTTTAATAAAGAAGTTGAGCAAGATAATTGGGGGGCGGGGAAGCGAGAGGCAAACATCTCTCGTAATAGCTGAAATTTCCGCGAGGGCGTGAGAAATAAACACGATTTTAATTGTATTTTAGAATCATAAGCAAATGTACTATTTTTACGAAATAAAGTTAATGAATATTAAGAACATTGCAGAAAAACTAAGAAAAAGTATACATACATGTACCTACTACATATGAACAATTTTTTTTTACTTGAAGCCTAGCGATGCATAGCGTATAGCACAAAGTGCAAAAATGCTAGTAATTTACATGCCATTGATTTTTTGTTTTTAGTTACAAAACGACGTGTATTACATTAAATTGCTTTGTATATTTGACTACACGATAGTAACAAATATGCAAAATGTTAAACGAGCTGAAAATAACCGACGAATTTCTCCTCACCACAAACTTGGTTATTATAATTTCCTCGTACTGCCACAGGTGCGCATTACCTGTGATGGTAGGCAACCAGATATACAGTACATCAGTGTTGAGATGTAGTTGTGTACGTGCGTACGACTAGGTGAAGCACGCTAATATCACGATGAGAGGTTAACTCTACGGCAACGAGCAACTATTTGCGCAAACGCGGATCAACATCTCCCTCTGTCAACACTGTAGGACTATGCAATTAATTAGTGGACTGTTTGAGGGATTTCAGCGGCACGAGTGGTGGTGCAGCAGACGTGAGGGCTTGTGTGACGCTGGTAATACTAATGGAAGGACCATCGGCGTCTTCACACAAAGACTTGCCCAGCAATGTGTCATACCTCGCGGTGTGCGCTGACGTTTATATACGTCACCACGTGGGTAAACCAAGCAAGATATTTCAAGAGGAACGGTATTTTTTGTGTAGGTCGCCAATTGTATTCAGGTAGTTGGCTATGGCTATGTTTCAATTGTATACTGTGACAAAACCTCTACATGAAATTCACGGTACGGATCAAACCCTAAAGCTAAACCTGTATATAGACGCACTTACGGAAACCTTACTCAATTTACTCTATGGAGTTAAGGTTACTGTAAAATTACCTACAATAATGCATACGTACAAACTGAACCAATATTGATACACTATAAAGCTTGTCACTTCTTAGTGAAAGGTGTCGCTATATAAACTAGTATGGTGAAAGACATACTGCTAATTCAGTACCAAAATGTTAATTTTTAGGCCGTGTTCCAAATCTTACACATATTCGTATTCGCGCACTCTCACTCCGAAATAACGTTAGAGTGTTGTTTCATAATGAAGACTGCGAATGCATTAGTGCAAACGCACGAGCGCGTGTAATAAGTGTTTGTAAATTCATGCTCTGTATACACTGTACGTGCATTCCATACAGTATAATTTCTTTGTTTACTACTTTCGCATTTTCTGTCCAGTATATCCTCAGGTACGGTAAATAATAATAATAATTATTATGACGGTTTTGAACAAAACACTGGTTGCACAATACCAGCGATTGAAATGTTGACAGTAGAGTGCGAAAGCGAGAGTGTAGGCATTCCGAAATGTGTTGTAAGAACTTTGGAAGCGAGTGTGATTGTAAGCACGAGAGCGAGTGCAATTGCCAAAATTAAGTATTTGGTACACAGCGTTAGTATGCCTGTGCATTACATTAGCTTCGCTTATTAAGTACGTTGCCTTCATCGGAGGCTTGACTACATCAAGGACCAGGATTTACTTGTTAAATTGTGTTCAATGGGTCTCGGTCATTTATTAAGCTGCTGCTATTGAACAAATAATTTTCCTGCCTTAATAAGAGAAGATAATTGGTGCATGAGTTAACATGCGTAAAAAATATTAGTAGTTATGTGATTTTTTATGACAATGAAAATTATTGCTTACTCTTATTTTACTGGGTATAAAACCCGACTTAAAATTCCTGTAGTAATTTAGGAAGCCCTGAGATGAACAAAAAGTCAGTAGTAGAAAATTATGTATCTTTAACGTATTCAGAGCCACATAGAATACAATTTAAAATGCTTTCCCTATTATTACTGTGTCTAGAGCTCCGTTATAGGCAAAATCCTTAAGGTGTCTAAGCAGATTGGCATTGCAGCCACAGAGTTAAGTGATCAATCAAGTTTAAATAAATCAAGTTTCATTGAACAAATTTTACTGACACTTCTTAATTACAAAAAAAAAAAAAAAAAAAAAATTCACGTAGAATTAAGTTAATATTTTTACCATTTAAAAAAAAATTTAAAAAGTCATAATCTGTTAAATACAACGTTTTGAATTGCATCATGGATGTTACAAGTTACGATATAAGTACTGTTAACTTTCTTAAGTTGCAGCTTTTGTTTAAGAATGCTACATATCGTTTTATAGACTTATTGTTAACATTTTTAAATTGAGAAAATTATTAATTTGAACATGGTATTATGTTTCAATACTGCAGCTGTAAGATATATACAAAGCTATACCTTAAACTTTAAATTGTGTGCTCTTCAGCCATCAAGCGGTTTTTTTTTTACTCATAAAATAAAACGTCATTGATGCTATTGATTATTGGTATGGATAATTTTTACATCACACACAAATAATTTTAAATATATTCAAATTTTGTTAGTTTTTCATCGTTATCTGCCCAAACAATATCAACTTGTAGAACACCTTGAAACTAAAAAGCGCTGTTCCATGACAATTTACGTGACGTCATTTCTTGCACCTGATCTGGGTATTCGAATTGGGTGGTATACCGCAATGAAAAAAATTAAATATAGCTATAAAATGTGTTAAACTTGTTGAGTTGTCTTTCTTACCAGACCCTGCCTTATAGTGAGTGAGAGACTTTGGTCAGCGTTCAACATCTAGGTCTTTAGCGCTAGTAAGGGGTGACAGGATTGCGTGGAGCAGAGCCAGAATTAAAGGGCGGGGGAACGTAAAATCCCTGAGAAAATCCGCCGACCAACGGCATTGTCAGCAATACCCTGAAATTTTGTTTTTCGGCTGGAGACTAATTTGAATAAATTACGAAATGAGAATAGTAAGTAGCCGGCGTTTGCGTAAGATAACTGCTGCCGTATAACAAAGATTACGGAAATTGTTTATGCTTGGAAATCTAAGCTCATATGTGAATTAAACTAGCATTATAATAAATCAACATTCATCGTATATAGCATACATTTGTGTTGATATGGCACATCCGTAGTCTAGACCACGGTCGTAGAAGTACAGGTCTGGACACTCGCCAATCTACCAATGTATTTTGCTTGACCCACTTGTTGTTTGGCTGCAGTTCGCCAAGTTACCGAGAGTGTTGTGCGTCTTTAGTGCTGCAATCAGGGCGATCGGGCTTAAACTCTGCCTACTTTTTTTTTCCAGTGTTTACATTATAAATATAATAAGTATTGCTGGAGCAATACCTAAGGACTATGAGCGAAGGAAGCATTTCACAAATTGATAAAATAAATACGTTTTGATAAATTGTCCACCTTTATAATATAAACACTGGAAAAAGTGGGAGGGAAGTGGGCGGATTTTGAGCCCGACCGCCCTTACTCTAGCGCTAAAGAGGCACAACACTCTCGGTAACTTGGTGAACTGCAGCCAAACAACAAGGGGAGCAATTTTCAAGTTGAGTGTCCAGACATGTTCTTCTATATTAGATGCATGCCTGCCATTTTTTAAAATAAACTTGTTTTACTTGGAGTTCTACCTAGGTATAGGCACACGACAAAAATAGTGAATAATATATACCAAAGAAATTTAAGGCCTTCTCCCAGCTTTCGGAATTGCCATGAAAACAAAAATCAGGATGGTTGGAGTCGCAAATTGAAACCGGGTTGTCTGGAATGCAAGGTGAGTGTTTAAACATTACTCAACATTGTAAGTTTAGGGGACGCGGTTAGCTAGCAGCCTAGGGCACTCGTCTCCTGCCACGACGAACTGGGTTCAACCCATGGCGGATTATAGGCCTACCTAGATTTATGCTTGAGGAAATAGAGCTGGATGGCTAGTTCGGTTGACGAGTTTGTTCAGGAACCTCCCTCTCTCTTTATTTATTAATTCCGACGCTGATACAAGCTCAAATATCTTACCTCTTACCTTGCACTGAAAAGTCCAATTTTAAGTTTTGACTTACATATACTTACTTCCGCGTTTTCGTCATTTGACAGAAAATTCGTTGCAACTTATAAGTAACTTAACGTATTATTACCTACGAATAAGGATTTTTCATTTAATTCCTTTTTAAGAATATTTTTCTTACACTCATTTCTATGGTGTTTAACAAAAGCCGTGGCCTAAGAACCAATTTTCTCTTGTATCATCCAGATTGAATTCATTATCGCTATACAGTTCTTTAATACTTTTGTTGATGTCTTGTGCTTTTTTCATAAATAAAACTTAAATGCTAAAGTTCAGTTAAATTTGTGTCGACCACGTATGTAATTTCGCTTTTAATTGTATAATGTTCTAAGTTAAATACATTAAAATAATTAAATTGCATTCATTGGTACTGGCCGGATCGTCGATACCACATAGAATCATTGCTAACATATAATACCGAAATTATCTCAGAAATTAATCCACTCAAAAAGTCGTACAAGCAAAGTGAAGTGTAGTGACTATATTTTGGGAAATGCCTAGCACCACGGTGTGGGGTGGTGTGGGGTACGTCTGTTGCAGCATCGGAATAAAAGGGAAGAGTAACGGGAGATACCCGAAAAAATTTGCCAACCAACGATATAATTTGGTACTATTTCCATGCAAGGTATTCGAACGCTGCTCGTCTTTGTTGGAAGCAAGTGCTGTAATCGCGACGTTTAAAATGGCCTTCACTTAAATAAATGTATTATCGTAACTATTTCATATTATTTAAGAAGAAATACTCTGAATTTAGTAAAATGAAGTCTCTATACTTTAATTTTCCTATTAGATCTATCAAGAATCCGTTTTTCTCTATATCACATGTTTATTTTAGGTATGTTAGTGATTAGGGGCGAATTAAAGGATAGCAATAATTATCGTACTTCATCATTTTCACGTGTTTATTTTTACCGTGCAGTTAACAAATTTAAGGTAATTCGTCTTGATTATTAATATGACTTTACTTTTGCTTGTCACTATTAATCGCGGTAATTTGACGAGAGTAATTCATATATCACTACATTACCTTTTCAATGTTGTAAATATGTAGTGTATCGTAAACGGGAATAACTTTGCGACAGCTGGGCTGACTTTATACCTCTAAAAGAGTTTATTTTGTTGTAATTCATTGAAATATTTTAAATATTATAGTGGATAAATTAAACATGTAGTTTATAATACTAACAGGAAGTTAGTTAAATTTACTCAAGTAATCCATAAATTAAACTGTTTTAAGTATCACAAAATTACCCCTGCTTTCACAGAAAAACCACGGCTTACGGTATGTAATGACGTTGCTCCTTTTATTGCAGTTGTCGTATTTTACAAATAAATTTACTTAAAGTATTGGGGAAATTTGTTAATTTAGGTTGGTGTTAATGACATTGTAGAATTTATGAAGCGTATGCAAATAACATAATGTGATTATAAACGAACATAACCACACCTTATTGTATACCATAAATGTAAGTACTATAACAATCTGTTAAATCATAATAAATGTATGATTTGTTGGATATCGACATTGCTTTAAATGATATCGTTTACGAAGGCATTCAAAACATTTAACTAATTAATTTTTCTATCATAACTGAGAGAATTTTGCTACTTTATGTTGCTGAATTACGTTGCTCATCATGGAATGATTTAAAAATAAAGAAAATACTAAAAACGATAGATGAAAATTCAATAATTGTCACAGAGTATCCGGTGTGTTCCAATTTATTTATGTTTACAGACAAAGAATTTAACACTCTGACTTTCATTTTGAAAATTTAAAGCAGTAAAAGTATGCTATTTATAAATTTACTTTTACTTAAGGTACATGATAATAATACTGCTTGGTTTCTTTTATATAAAGTATTTTCATTCAATGATAAAACCAAGTTTCATGACATACAAACAAAGAAGAAAATTAAGTGAACAATTTTTATGTCTATCTGGACGGTGTTTTCTTGTTAGCTTAGAAGTGCTCTTTTTGATCGTATTCTGATATATTTACATAAACACTTTTATTAATTTTAATTCTATTTATGGCAGTTGAAGTGACTTTACTAGAAAGTGGAAAACACACATTATTGATCTTGTGTCGTGCAGTGCAATGCCACTGACTTAAAAAGAACGTGATTCGACTTCGATATTTCTATATTATAATTTGGAAATGATAAGGTAGTTGATATTGATTACGTGAAGATAACCATTAAACGTTGCAATATCAATATACAAATTGTTAATCTGTTTCAGGGACACAGACTTTATCAGGAAAACTGGCAAATATTACGATCATTTTAATATGCTGTACTCTCCGACGTACGCAAGAATGGGTCCTTATCTTCTTGGTATAGGACTGGGCTATATCCTGCACATCCTAAGGAACAAGGAGATTATTCTCTCAAAGGCGAGTACTGTACGATATAGCAATACGGTCTTCATAAAGAGAAATATTTCATTACTTTATGAAAAGAATTTGAAAAGTAATACTGCATGGAAAATGTCATACTATGTAAGACGGTATTAAGATTTACCGCTCCTGAACATTTAAAATAACGAGCATTATAACAACATTTTTAATTTTGGTGTTTTAATAAATCTGTCAACCGTGTTTCCTTTATTAACGCATACTTTGTTACTGAACATTTCCTGCTTATGCTGAAGATGTCGAAACATTAATTACAAAGCGCAGGTGTTTCAAGTAACAAAACACACTAGGAAATATTTTCGCAGAATTTGATTACCAGGCAATTTTATTTCATGTAAACTGTTGGTATAATATGTAGAGATTTTCTTAGGATTACCAAATGTTTTACGAATAAATAACCTACAAATAGTTATTTTATCTGAACAGATTTTCTGCTACGTTGCATATGCTATCTTTAAATTTTCGATGTAAAAGTACAACTAACAGTTTTTATCCTGTTTTTGGCCCTAGAGGTATACTCCTTTGTACAGAAGTGTTCCAAATTCTTAGATGCAGAATTTTTAAAGACTTAACAAGTTTGTACGGAAGTTTTCAATTAAATATCAGAATTTTCCTTTACGTATAGTACGCAACGTATACTATTATAAGACAGAACAAATTTCACTGATAGACTAATATTTGAGTGTGGGGATACAATTTTCGTGTGAACAGGTAAAAAATTTACGTAAAATAATAGCCAAAGAAATTTTCAGGGTTCATATTTTCTCTATAATATTGGAAAAGTAAACGATAAATTAAATGGCACTTGCATAATCAATCATAGTTTGCCGAATTATTTGTGAGTCGCGAAAATTTAAAGATTTTGCTTGATATTTCTACCATTTGTTCCTATATTTCAATATTATTTCGGAATGCAGTTGCTTTTGGAGATTTAAGGTTTTGAATGAATATGGTTGAAACTCATTTTGTAAACTATATCCCCAATAATATTCGGAAATCATAAAATTTTGTTAATAAAATTCCATGTAAGAAGTAACCTAGCTGATTTTTAATATCTGCAATCGGCGGTAAGAAAAGTTTGCCACTCACAACATACGAGATAGTTTGACACTTTTAATTCTAATTACCTAATTCAATTTAAGGCTTGGTTTGAAATTGGTTTTGATGTTTTTGTCTTATCTGAAGCAATAGTTGACATGTCGTATTTTATATTTTGGCTAAATTATTTGCGTTAGTTATTTCATTATATTTTTTCAAAATATAATTTAAATTGAAATTCCTGGCAATAAATTTAATGAATTTAGATCGGTAAGAAAGTACCTGTTTCATTATTATGTTTTGTTTAGGAGAGTGTAATCATGAAATGTGATGCAACATTAATAATTATTTTTTTCGCCACAAATTAATTTAACAAATGAAAATTTGCTTTTTACATACATATAACAATTTTATAAAATAATATAAATTATTTTTACATCTTACCTATGCTTAATTAGGACTTACGATTACTACTCTCAAGAAAGTTTCTGTTATGTATTATACGTTTAGGACAAATTATGCTAAACGAAAAAAAAATTAAACCAAGTTGTTTCAAAATAACGGAAGTAGTTTGAACTCATTATTTATAGTAATCGGCATTATGTTAAAATGTTATGTACTTTAGCAAAATACAATTTTATTGAACGAGATTTCGGACGCTGTGCGATGTCTTTTAAAATATTTACTAATCTTAAAAGTTTTTCAAATTTAACTTCATTTAAACAAACAATGCGTTTTAATTAAATATATTTTTTAATTCATCAATATCTTTCTCAAACAATTACTGTGAATGTTTTGAAACATTCACAAACGTTATTTTTACTTCTTACTTTGACCTTTTTGGTTGATGGATATAAAAAGTGTATTGTATACTGCAACTGATAAATTAAGATTTCTCCACGAAGTAAGGAAATAGTTACGCGCTTATAATATTTCTGTTTGTGGAGAGGTGGACATAAGGCCTACGAATTAAATTTACTTATTTTGTTCCCAGAGCGGATTCTAGACTTTTATATATTCCATCTTTACGTGTGTTTGTTTTGAAAACCTCTTTCATATTGTCGCGGTTTTTTGTCTAATTAGAGTATTTTTTTTTAATGAGTAAATTTCTCCGTACTTAAAGTCACTCTGAAATCTACAATTTTCTTTCATATTTATTGGAGACAAGTACGATATATATATATATATATATATATATATATATATATATATATATATATATATATATATATTGCATATTTGTAGCTTAATATGTCGGTTATTTAATGCAAAAGTTCTTTAGAAATATTTATTTTAACAAAGTTACACTTTAATCATAAAATCTATCAAAACTCATGTTTAAGCATAAAAACATCGAAATGTTTTAAAACATAAAGTATTGTAAGATTGTGCTCATAGAAAACTTTTAAATTTTATGATCTTAACATAAGTGACACTGGCGCCAACATTTTTCAGACCGTAGACAATTTACTACGCACAGATTATATTTTTTTTTAATTCTAAAATATTAAAAACGAAACTAACGCAAATTTTGTATTTTTCAAAAATTCGTTTAAAAATTAAGCATTTTAATTAACTACAGAAATATTTTTTTTTGTTTTTATAGTTGTCATTTCATAGACTAGAAAATTGTTATACACTGTGCATTTTTTCGGTACGGTAAGTCAGTTGGTTTTAGTGGCGTACATAAAACCGTAAAGTGCAAATTTTGACGTTTACGACTGATAACGTGAAAACTATGAGAAACACAACAATTTTCGACGAGGAAAATTTAGTAACAATTTATGTCTAAAATAAGAAAATAAATTGATACAAATATACAAATTAAAAAAAGACGTTAACAATTTAGGTGACCGCGCTCATAAGAACGGGCATGGCTAGGACTTCAAATAGTTGTGTGTGTGTGTGTGTGTGTGTGTGTGTGTGTGTGTGTGTATATATATATATATATATATATATATATATATATATATATCGTCGTTGAAACCTCCTACGTACCAAATGATTAATAGTAGGCTATATTAAAGTTATTTTCTCTTCTGTGCTTGTGCTACAGTTTACACAGCTAGATATAATTTATGCTTTTATGATACTTAACTGTAGTTACTTACAAATACTATAACACTGTTAGTGTCAGTATGTTTTTTTGTCCCTCCCGAAAAAATATTGATTTTAACACATAGGAGATGTCATAAAATCAGAGACGATATATATATGATGTCTATATAGTAGCGCCTTTGTGCAGCAATACACTTAAAATTACTCCAAACACAATATATACTACAGCACCGTGTGACAATACGAGACGGGCTGCGTGGTTTATAAAAGAAACCGAAACCAGATAGTGCCTGCTAATAGCGACAAACGTATAGCTTATGTATGCGGTGGTTATTTAAATTTATTGTGTACAGTTGTTGTTACACTGTAAGCTTGAAATAAATAAGTTCTCTTAAGTAATAATGTTAATACCAAACATCGACATCTGTTCAATAGTGTGTTTTTGCTGTTCAATCGCGAGACCGCCCCGCCTGTAGGAAGGGCTTAGTCGATACCCAAGTGCAAGTCCCCTGTGACTGGACGATAATCCGGGAGGGAGCAGGATATAGCTGGCAGCACTGCTGCGGGTAGTTGTCACTGCCACTCACAAATAACGTAACAATAATTGTGAAGAAAAATTGTTTTTCAATAGGTATACTAATGCGTCATATTATTTTCCCGAGTCGCGCAATCGGAACACTCAATCACCAGTCTGTAAGAGCGAGCAGGTTTGCTTAAAAGCATTCAGACTGTTAGCTCGGTAGTTTTATTTTTTTGACGCATGCGACATTCATATGGTTGTCTATAATCCATAATGAATTATTTTTGAGCGGATTTGACACAATAAAATGGATTCGTAGTAAATTATCTTCACTCCGAAATTTTAATTAAACTGACAATCTCAAAACACTAAAACGTCGCAGTGTGCGAGAGCTTTGCTATCTCCACTCCTCTAAACTCAGCACCAGTGAAACATTCGTTATTAAATAAGAAAATCTTCAACTGTGACGGTGTGTGCATTGACAACGAGCAAATTTCACTGGTTATCTTTTAGGTAACCTGGTTCATCAAATTTGCCTAGCTTTTGAAGTAAGTGAAATATTACAAAACCTACTTTAAAGCCTGGCGGGCGGGCGTCGCACAGAAATAACTGTCCAATTTCGTCAAACGCGTGTTAGCCAATAAGAACGTCTTCTCATTGTTTACGGCGGCGTTTTAAAATATGACATTTCCAAAGCGAACTTGAAGATTAAAATACGCACGGAATTATTACTTTACATTTGGTGCGAAATTATTTCCCAAGAATCATGTAAAGATTAAAATGTTTTATAGGTACTATCTCCACTCATACATTCAAATGAGCTAAACATGTGTACTAAGCCACGCTGCCACAAACCATGAAGCAGAACTGCTAATGTGTACGCTTGGCATTAAAACAGATGTTGCAATATTATTTCCACCTAAAATCAGTGGCCCTATGCACAGTGTTTTACTATATCACCCGCAGATGCCAGCACGCTACACGCAGAGAAATGCCAGCCTCGCCATATTTTTGTAAACACGACTTAATTTACAACGGAATTAAGTCACAATGGTACAAGTAATGTTAGTTGTTTAGTAAAATCTTTCGGTCGTAATTTTAAATTACTTACATTCTTATATCAAAAATTCGTAACTGATAACTTTCAGATGAAGTACATTGAAGTAATAATATCAATGAATCAAACATCAGTCCCGTTAGCACATAAAAGCTTTGTATTGCACTAAAGGACCCTCCCATACAGCGTTAGAAGTGCGCTCCAGCGAGCTGTGATTATTATTTTTTGACGAAACTATTAAAGGCGCATTATATTTGTATACCTACAAAAAGATCACACGCTTCAAACTATGTCGCTATAGTATAAAAAATTCGACACGTTTAATTAAAACATAATTTCCGGCCCCACTAAAATGGCCAAAAATGGGTATTTCATACTGCCGTATCTGTAAAAATTACAACTGGATTCAAAGTACAGAACTATAGAAACAAGTTATAGGGCTTTGAAATACGCTGTCCACAAATAATATAATATCGTCACTACTGAAAGTCCCATAGTAAAATGGATAATAGTAAAACACTGCACGCCATCTGAGAGGCTTGCGCGGAGAGGCGATAATACATTACATACGTCGGTCAACGGCACTCTTACGCTTCTGCCTCACACACACACACACACACACACACACGCACACACACACACACACAAACTCAGCCTTATATGGGGAGGCCCCTTTAGAGAGCGTGGTACATAATTCGAGGCTAAAAGCATTAATCTACAACTGTACGTTTCTTGAAGGAATTTTGTGTAAATCAAACAATAGCAATCCTAGACAATAGTTTCAGCCAACGTTTTAAACAATATTGTTTCCAGTGTTACGAACTTCTGAGGCACAATCTCTGACGCCGAGACCTCGTGCATTTAACTGCGGCGCAAGAAATCACACGTAACGAATTAGTAATTTTGGGTAAATATTTACTCATCAACATGGAAAATACCATTATCTAGGATTGTCATTGAGTATTTTATCCACATTGGCTTTGAATAAAATGCAGAAATCAATTGATTCTTTCAACGTTAATTTATCTAGGCCTACAACGCACTCTTAATACAGTATCAGTACCATAATATGATAAGCGAGTGTTGCATGTCACTAGGGCAAATGTGTAAAATGTACAGAAAGTCCACCTGAACTCTTAGTAGCCTGCCTGTCATAGCGGTATACGTTTGTGAGTTCATAACACAGACAGTCAGGCAGCTAATAAAACTCCTGTTGAATAACCTATTTTGATGCAAATGTACTTAATAGTTTGAAGACAGATGATTTTCAACAGTGAGAAAAATGACGCTGTAAGAACGTTTGATTAGTTTTTTCTTATCAGAATTGTTTTTGTTCACATTACTAGTAAGATGTAACAGGCGTTTAATAAATTTAGTAGTTGTGCATTAAGGACTATGTATTTTTTAATATAATCGTCTCACTAAAAATTGGAAATAATTACTTAAAACTAAGCATTTTCAATCGATACCATAACGGGCATCTATATATTATGTAATTTGACATGCATAGTTCTACAAACTTATTAAATCTTGCCTATGTAGCTGCAAGTTTCTATGAAGAATTATACTGTTTTGCATTAATACAACCGAGTTTCGTGCGCTATAAACAGCAAGAAATAACGGCACAAAAATATGTATAAACACACACAATAACACATTCACTGCGGTCAAACTGGATACAATTTTCCTTACCTGGCAGATGAATTCCTTCCTTAATAAGAAATTGAATAGATTAAATATATTCAAAAAGCCATGAAAACTGGTCTCTATTTTTCATTTTAAACTTTCACACCACTATTACGCCTACCTTAGGTGCTGATGTAAAATGTGTAACACCCGGTTGTACAATGTTATATATGCTCACAACCACAGATCGTTACACTGCTCTCCGGTTAGATGAAACGCTAAGTGGCATGTAAAGTGTAGAAGTTGTACAAAGTGCAAGGCCGATTAAAGAAATAAGAAAATAAAAAAACGCCAATGAACTCTTACACCTACTACATTCTACTACCTTGCTAGCCCTTAGTAAATATTACTGTTGAACGGAGAAATACTTCTTGAAAACAAACTTATAATAACTAAACGATATCTGTGTACCTAGGAATTTAGTTTTAGTGTTTAGCATTTAGTACCTAGACATTTACCATTTTGCATGCATTTAGTTGAAAGTGTAGGGAAGCTGTGTGACAATAAATTACAACCTTTACTGTGGAGTAATAACTAAGTCATTTCACTACCGTAAAGGCAAATACCATTGCCATGGAATTATGTGTGCCGTAACGAGCTTTCTTTTAAAGCATAACTTACCTCGATACATATCCCGGTTTAAAATATATTTTGTGTTTCGCGAAAACACATTTGACGTATTTTTATTCCTTTAGCGGTTGAATTTTAAACTCTGTAGTCAGTTTCGGTATTCATTTACGTGAGAATTTCATGTAATTGAAAATGACGACTGTAGGCCATTACGTTCGAGCTACATCGACATTTCACGCAAACGTATTTTACCCATTTTCATTCCTCACAGGATTTCCTTTCAGATTACTACGTACGCATAAATTTGAAGCAAACATTTTTTCAACATATTTCATAGATTTCCAGTATTATTCGAAATTATATTTCATTCATATTCTCTGCTTAGTGGTAAAACTTCGTGAAACCCTCAAAATATTTATTACGTTTTTTGTAACGTGAATTTTCTATAGAATAAATCACTTAACACACGTATTGTAAACAACTATACCTGTAAAAGTCAAATGTTCCATGTGAAGCAGTGGCAGATTTATGGGGTGGGTGACGGAGGGGGCGACCGCCCCCCCCCCCCTAAGAACCTGTGGTGTTTATTTAGTGTGGTAAATTTTTAAAATTTCTACAGAAGAAGCGTTACATTATTACAAACAAATATTTTTTAATAATATTCCGCAACACAAATGGACTCACAAATGCCTTAATACTCATATAATATGTACATTTTATGTGGTCGTAACTACAAAATTCAATATAGCTAAACAACTTTTTCCCTCCTATCAAGTGCTGTGCTGGTGGGAGGATATAGTTCCTGTTTTGTCTCTTGTGTGAGGTCCCTTTCGACCCTTTCTGTGTGTCAGGTCGAAGAAAGACTGGTCAGATCAAGGGCCTGTCATGTATAACGGCCCACAGCTGGGAGTAGGAAAGAGGGGGGTAGGAGGGTGAATTACTAACTACGACACTATGTCTTCACCCACTCTCATTCACTAGTGTGCAGTGAATGAGTGATGGTTTCAACTATATTTGTTACGAAGTGTTTTACGTTATGTTTTAATGTTGAATACTAACTAAGAAGATAGAGGATATAACCTGTTAATATATTTTTAGTAAACTGCATAAACGTGAAGCTATAGAAGACGGCGATGCTGACACTATGACAAAGGTTCATTTTTACTATGGTAATTACAACGTGAAAGCAGTTTAAGGTCATTATAGTGACGAATATTCCAAAATTCAATATGAAGAAATATCGTTATATATTATCATCTAGAGAACAATATTTTAGCGTGCATAGTTTTCCTATAACTGCATGTTGAAGTCAAAATTTCGACATTACAGGAACATATCTCAGCGGACACTTTAATGAATAACGGTAGCAAATAATTAACACTGGACTTTGATTAATGTCACGGGCTGTAGCTTACAGTTACAAAAACACAAAAGAACATTTTTTTTTATTTAAAGAAATCTAATGAAGTAAAGATTATTACTACACTTTCAGAAATGTTTTAAAAATACAACACATTTTTATTATTCTCGTGTCCATAAATTTGAGCGAATAGCCATTGGTTCGTGGCATCTAATTTCAGCATATATTTTTTTTTGTTTCAGTAAAGTTGTTCTTTTTCGTTGTGTTTTTGTTCCCGCGACATGAGGCCTTTGAATAAGTGAAGAGATTTTGATTAGCATTTAACAGCTATGTATTTTGTGCTTGTGCTTGAGATGGGTGACATGATATGAGTATGCCGCATCACTGGAATGAAGAGGCGAAGTAACCGAAAGATCCCAGAGAAAATACGCTGCCCAGTCGAACCAAATTTATTACAAAATTTACCAGGTCGCACGCTTATCAAGAGCTAACACAGTCAAAAAAGTTTCGTCTAAGCAGAATCTTAAAATTGTTCTTAATTTGCGACGACCTAAGTTGTTTAAAATATTAAAATACAAAATATTCAAAAATTTATATAATATATATTTTAGTAAAATTATGAAGATTTAAATAAAAGTATAAAAAATAAAATTTTATTGAAAACAATATAATATATGTTTTTTTGTTTTATTTATGTCAAGTCATAGCCTACAATATTTTATACACTGTGAATTATTTCGGTTTGGTATGTCAGTTGGTTTTAGTGGCGTACATAAAACCGTAAAGTGCAAATTTTGACGTTTTCGACTCATTACGCAAAAACTATGAGAGATACAGAGACTTCCTAAGAGGAAGATTTAATCACAAAGTATGTCTAAAATAAGAAAGAATATATCAGGTATAAATATAAAAATATAAAAAGACGTAGAAAATTGAGGTGAACCGCGCCCTTAAGATTATACGCTCACTAGTCTGAGCAATACGTAGCTAAATTACGTCGAAGGTTACCACGGCGTCGTCAGCGGTCTGCCGCCGTAACTTCTGACGCTTTGCAATACTTTTAAATAACTGATCCAAATACTGCAACTCGTAGGCGTCCCGACGCATAAATTGAAAACACCCGCCAGTGTACCGCGGCCAGTCGATATCTTGATTCAACACCGTCTCAGTAAAGGTGTCCGGCGCCTGAACTGACTCCCTAGGGCACCCCGGCCCGTCGTTATCTGCGGCTCACACCGTCTTCCGCGGCTCGATAACATCTGTCCCAAAATCTGTCAATAACCTAGACATGCTCTTGTTTGGCGCCAACTTTCCAGTTGCTTTCCCTGCAGACATTGGTTCAATTGGGCCAATTAGGAGACAGCTTGCGAAAAATGGCTCTGCCCCTCGAGGACACTTAACTTCCTGCCACTACCATATTTATTACATAAGAAATTAATTTCATTCATCTGCCATTTGACGGATACCCTACATGTTTATTCAATACTTAAAGTTCCTCCCATTCTAGTTATTGTAACTTTTTAAGAACTGTATCTTAAACACAATAGGCTGGCTTTCCTCCCCTCTCGTCCGATAGCTAGGGGGATGTCACATGAGCGTTAGTGTAGGCGAGAAGGCTCGACACTTGCAACTGCTGTTTCCACAATGGCAAATTATATACATTTCTGTTTTTCCTAAATAAAATTCTGTACAAAGATAGTACCGGCATCCTTACGTGATGACGAAAGAATAAATCGTCGCGTAACATGATTATTATTATTATATCTGTAATTTATGATAATTGCTCATAATTGATGGCTATTACTCTTATTAATTGGGGTGGTGACCACAGAATTTTTTTTGTATTAACACAAGGAATTTTCCCTTACAAGCTTCATTTATCGGAATAAGTATATTAACATTTTTGGCTTGAAAACTCCTGAAATAGCACCATTTTGCACCTACAAATCCCAGACCATCCTCTTTTGGTTTATGGGGTGCGTATAAATACTTCTTAAGGCATACTCCCCGCCCCCATAAAATAAATGCTTAAATCCACCACTGTGTCAAGCCAATATTAAAAGTGGAACAAAATTTGTTTTTACTATGTAATAAACATTTTGATTTCAACCAATAATGAGAAGCGTAAGCTATTTAGTTTTGTTGATTACTTCTTGTTGCGTACACTGGAACAGGTTCATATATTTTTATTTTATTTTGATATACTGTTTAGAAAACCATTTTTAAGATAAATATTTATTTCACTTTTTAGTATGTAATATGAGGAACATTAACGTTTAATTATCTCAGCCTTGCCTGGCTCTATTGTACATGCTTGTATCTCTTTTTACTGGAATTACAAGTTTTTACACGTTTTGTAAATAAATAATTCATAACATTGTTTTTCAAATCAGTTTAAATTAGACATTAAATCTCATCGTACCATCATTACACGTTACGAATCAATGCCGTTACATTAACCATTTAGTTTTTAGGTAATTTGTTACACAAATTAAGTAATTTAGTTTTTATATTAGCTGGTAAAATACCAATTGTGTACTTCTAATTCATGTATGGGTCTAATAATAACTACGCATAGCGGTTGTTAATAGCATTTATCGAGGCACAATATTAAATCTCACTGTTCTGTTTAGCTTTTGGTGCTGAGGTGATAAAACATCATGTTATATTTGTTTGTAGTTAACGGTAATATCGGGCTGGGTGGCCTCGACATTACTTATGCTAACGATAATTCTCGGTAGCCGAAGTATGTATCTAGATCTTCACGAGTATGATATCGTGGAGTCGACTATTTATGGAGGCTTCCATCGCACAGCATGGGCTCTGGCTGTCTCTTGGATCATATTTGCCTGCGCTAAAGGCTATGGTGGTAAGTGGCGCTGATTTTATTGTTTTGACATTTACATTGTGACGTCGAATGTTACAAATATTGACAGTTTGTCCAGAAACAATCGCGTAAAAGAACACCACGCTAATTCTAGGCCAAATTGGAGATGAAATTCTTAGTGGCAAAATGTGACATGATGACATTTTACTTGGGCTTTCGGCAACATAGAACTGTAATTAGACCACATCTTGCGACCCAGTGATAGTTTACTTTTCTTAATACTAGTGTTCTGACCTGCATATTTTGGATGCAGGTTAAAATCCTGAGCAGTCCAAACATAAGTCTATGTACACTTGAAGTATTGCACATGAAATAATATCTGAACGTGGAGTGCAAGAAGGAACTTTTCCGTACTGTGTTCTACTTTGTGCATATAACATGTCATCATACATTATTTTGCCACGTACATTTTCTTCTCCTATTTAGCCCAGTATTAGTGTGAGGCGGTTATTATGTGATTGTTTCTGGACTATATATATATATATATATATATATATATATATATATATATATATATATATATATATATATATATATATACACATATATATATACATATTAAGCTCTTGTATTCAGTAATATATTCCCAATATCTCAATACACGCTTACTTAGGATTTTTAAATTTCCGCTAAGTTCCACAGAAGAAGGTTTATGAAAATGTTCCGCCTGACATGGAAACATACTGTATTAAATTCGTCAGCGTTACCAAATTTCTGTTATTTCAGTATCTATGTTATTTTAAAATTATACAATTTGGGACTAAACCAGAACCTTTTCCTGCAAGTTCAACGATGTTTCGCCCTTTGCTTTACTTAACAGTAAAAACATAAGAAACTTGTAGGAAATATAAGACTCTAAATTTTTGTTGAGTAAAAATCAGTGCTTGGTGCTATACCTTTTAACATGCTCTATGATAGTCTGTATACTAAAGAGTCGGCTATTTGCTCGTGGCATGCAATATTATCCAAATAAAATCTAACTACGAGTATTGGTGCATGAAAAAAAATCATATGGTCCTCGGTAGAATGATCGGTGTGGTTAATAACTGAAAGTTACGAATCCTGGAAACAAAAGTTAGTAGCTGCAACTGCTTTCATTGTGTCCAAACTCCCGCCACATAAGACGTTTTTTATGTCATATAATCATCAATAAGGGATATAGTAAAGAAACTCAAGTTCTTAATAAAAACTTGGGGTAGATATATTAGGGATTTGACCTATCAGTAGCCTTACAATTTATTAATAAGATATTTTGAAACATAATATCTCATTATTCCGACGAAATCATTTGACAGTACTCTTACAATATGAATGGAAGAAAATTAAAAATTGTATTCCATGTATCTCAGTTCATTACAAATATACAGTTCCGTAACTACCATAAGAAAAACCCAAATGGAATATTTTCCTTTATAAAATTACCGCATGTAAATTAATCTACAGAGCTTGGTCAAGTAATTGTTTACAAAAACAAAAAAACGACTTAAAGCCTTAAACATATTTTGATAAATTAAATGTACACAGTATCACAACTTTAAAAATTTAAAACCATGCATCAATAAATACCTTTAATTATTGCATGGAATTAAATTACTCTAGTCTTTGGCCAGTCTGCTATACACTCTGACCGATGAGGTTACTATTTGGTAAATAACCACGTTAAAGGTATCCGTCATGTGTAGCACTTTGATAATAAACATATCGCTCTGCAAACAGATTTAAACGCCATTTTTAGAGGAACATAAAGAACCTATTTTATCCTTGTAGCTGTAGGGATTTCAAAATTGCCTACCTCAAATTCAGAGGCGTAACTAAAAGAAGAAGGAAAAATAAGGACAGGAAATTCCGAGAAAAAATATGAAAAATATGTGGAATTAATTTTGCCAAAATATATTTCTGAAATACATTTAACTGGATACCTATTATAGAACATATATTTGTTTAAATACATATATTTCACTTACTTACACTCAGTAGTGTTGTTGGTTGGTAGCGTGACACTGTATTACCTGCTTGGACCCTTACCAAACAAGAGAAAATTGTACCGTAATCTACCCTAACCTACTTACGTTACAGTATTTGTGAACAGAAAGTATACATCTTTCAACAGTCGACTCAGACAACATTACAGTCGCAGTCTCCAGTGTACGCCGACTGTATAGACGATCCTGGAGAAAATTTTGTTCTAGTGTTTCAGTAATAAATTAAATTAAAAGAAAATGATGATGTCTTATCATTGTGCTTTCATAATGGAATATTTATTCTACTGATGTCACGTTAAATATTGTGCAATATTTCACTTTAATGGAAGACCGTTTCAAATAGCGCCTTGCTTTTAAGTTAAATGTCTTAACACTTTATTTTAAAAAATAAAACAACATTTTTACTAATTCAATTAATAAATTAGCATTTCCGTTGCATTAATTTAAACGCATAATTTGAATACGAACGTTGCACTATTATTTAAATATATCATGCCTGCGATTAGAATATCCTGTGTTCAATTGAGTCCATTAAAATTGGATTAATTCAGAGAGGAAAATACTTTCCAGAAAATTTGCTGAAATGATCGACAAAATAGAGTGATCGAATTTTCTTATATATGCTTTACTAAACCGTTAAAAATACCGTAATTTTGTACCAATTTACAATCATAGACAAAACTTTTTTATTTAGTAATACAATATTTAGGTCAATTTCTTACATTTCATGTCCCCACAAACAATGACCGCTTTGTGGTAAACTAACCTATATAACTGACAGAGAACATTAGTTGTTGATTACAATAAAAATAATTCAACAAAACATTTTTGTACTACTTAAAATTGATTTGTGTGGATCTGTGTGATATATTCTGTATGAAATGTTTTTTTTTTTTTATGTTTAGGAGTCATTGACACCTTCCTCTCTTCAAATGGAATGGGTGTGATGAACCAATTTACTTACTGTATTTACCTGTGTCATTGGACGTATCTTCTGATAATATTCGGTATGGATAAGATACCGTACTACTACAGCGACTTTAACAACGTAAGTTATTTATGAAATCTGATTAAATTATAGGATTTTATGTTAATATGGAACCTAACTATTGCTTACATTTTGTTGTCATGATTAATCTAACTGCTATTATTGTGCTACATTCAATTACGTTATTTTTACGCCAATTGTATCTGCTAGTTTAGTATTTTTAGATATACTTGATTTAATAGTGCTCTAAACTTTAGTTATTGTTAAGATGAAGGGTAAACCTACACTATTTCATGATATTATCTCTTCGAACATCAGTAACAGAAATATGATTAACATTTAAGTTTTGACCTTAACAACTACATATTCTTGCTATCTGTTGGTGACCTAATGAGCTAGTTGTAGAGATCCTTCCTAATTTCGTGAAGCCCGCAAAGTGATTGATCACGTTATCAAGGTATATCACGATATATATGGTCCATTTAACCTGCACAGAACAGTTGCCTGCCAAGCACGGCAACGCCGTTAATATGTCATCAGCGAAACGGTTTAATTCTAAATACTACTGCTAGTGTTTAATTAATAAATTAGAATATTAATATAATATATTGAACGTCATAGTTTAGTACTTAACTGAAGGGGAGGTTATGAATCGGTTAGAAAATTTGACTTGTATATAATTTTAAATTTAAATATTATTATAATTAGTGCAAATTAAATTTTTTGACATTGATTACCATTTGAGAGACAACTGTAACACACACGTAATAATAAACAGTTTTAATTTCGTATCGAAAAGAGTCTCTTGGTAAATTTCTGTGTTTGTTCATTATTAAGTTGTGGAAGAATTAAATGAATGCCCGATAAATAAAGAACTCAAAAGGAAATTAGTTATATGTGACAAAGTTATACGCAAAGGATATATTGAATGCCAGTAATAAATTGACGCATGTTGTCGTGTTAATCGCCACAAAGATTTCTTAGTCTTCGAAAAATAAACAAATTGTGAAATGTATAGAAATATGTGAATTAGCTGACAATTACTCATAAGCCGCATAGTTAAAAAACATTAAATAAGTGGTTTCATGTATTACAAATGTAATAATTTAAAATACGCCACAGGACATAAACGTGTTATACTTCAAAAGCATAAACTAAAATAAGATTTTCGTATGCAATAAAGATGTAACTCCTCACTTTCTTAGGAAGCTCGTATTTTGGCATAACTTTACTTTCGCAACTTGTTAAATATATATGGTTAGTTACTAAATATTTTATTGCAGAGTGATGTAATTTACTTACTTTAATGAAGTAAAGTAAAAAAAAACTAATAACATGAAGTATGACTTCTTCCTAAAGATTCAGGCAGGACAAAACACTTCAAGTATTTCTGAAACCTTTAATTACGAACAAAATTCACATGAAACACCAACAAATTTCTAATCTTCTAATTTAAGTCACAAAAGTAACACTAGATTTTGTGTTTGAGAGTAATTTTGATACGTTCGGCTTTATTTAATAAGACATTTGATTTAGTTAGTTTAGTAACTTAGATTTTAAAAAGCACGTTTTGTTTGCATTCGTATTTTAAAAAAATATTTAGACCAAAATACCAAAATAAAGAGTATCCCTTACAATTTTGATTCCTTTACGACAGTCCTATAAATGTTGCAGCTATACAGACAAAGAGCAAGTTAATTTTGGCAAAATCTTATAAGAATGCAATTAAACTAACACAATATTTACATTACAATACCGGTAAGTAGGTATACTTTACACCACCGAAAGTAGGCCTACTTTTAAATTAGTTAAACTAATTATTAGTTTGTAGAACACTTGGTGAAAGAAAACCGTAGTATTGTGGTGCATTTAAATACTTTTTTCTCAGGTAATAATCATTACTCTTTTAGCAATCAGTTACCATCATAAAATGTTTTGTCTTGAGTTACATATTCTAGTTAAAATTATATCGAATTTAGTATGTATTAAAATTTTTGACTAATTGTATTCCTAACAGTCTGGTTTCCGGTAGTTTATATAAATTATACATTTAAGATAATTGAATGAAAGGGCAACATTTAAGCCATTTTTAACCAATAATTTTTAAATAGATGCACAAAAAATATTACGACAGGTAGATATTTACGATAGACATTTGTTTGAAGAACAAATGAGCTATAAGTAGATATTATGGTTTATCGCGGGAAAATTTGACTCTTTGCTGTGTTTCAACGTACGCTCAGTTTATGCAAAGATGACCGTCCTTCGCTTGTGCGTATAGCAGTTGCCCTATTTGACTAAGCCAGTAAGAATGCGGATATTGCAATATTTTATGCCTAATATTGGTTTAGACATATACATTGTGTCAGACGTATAACACCCAACCATAGATGTCGCAAGAAACCATATGGTTTTAATGGGTCTGTCACTCAAAATTTTTTTCCAGTCATACCATTATTATGTTTGGTGAATTTTTGAAAATTCAATGTCCTACATGTTACATTCAAATATCCTATGCATACTCAAGCCCTGAATATTTGTTCATTGCCTAATGTTCCACTGAGTAGCAGCTAGTAGACAAATTGTCGGGACTTGAATATGCATAGGATATTTGATTCTAACATGCAGGTCATAGAATTCGTGAAATTTCACCATCCCTAACCATCATCTCTAGCTATACGTTACTTTTAAAAAATTAAAGAAAGAAATAAACAAGACGTAAAACCTGTGTGATACATCTTATTCCGTATTCCATTACTCTCTCTCTCTCTCACACACACACGCACACACACACACACGCACACACACACACGCACATACACACACACACGCACATACACACACATACATATATATATATAAAACCGTGTGTCTTCCTGATATTTTCGGCATCTTTACCAGCTAAACTATTTAATGTATTCTATTTGGAATTGACGATGCCAGAAGTATATTTATTTAAGAATTTATGGCACCCAATAGATGTAAACCACTTAAACAGTAGTTAAATAAAACCTGAGATTGTGAACAATTTATTGCATTTCTTAATTTCACAGAAAAATTTCAATTTTAATTCGTTTTCGTGAGTCATACTAGCCTACAATCTTAATTAGTTTCCAGGTCGTATGATCCGCGATGTGGTCTCTACCCATTAAACTTTAGCTAGCGATTTGGTCTCTACCCATTAAACTTTAGCTAGCGATTTGGTCTCTACCCATTAAACTTTAGCTACCCATATGTCAGAAGGCTTGGTAGACGTAGACACCATGTACTCATTAAAAAATTTACGTATATACACGTTTAGTTTATATTTAATGAAACAAAAAATTAAATTAAAATGTATTTACTTCTCGAATTTTGAAACCGCGTTTTGCAATAATATAATATTTTTAAAAGTAAAGTTAATGATATTCATAAAATAAATTACGTCATTCATTAGGCCACGACGAAAGCAAGTTTATCTAAAACATATAAATACAAGTTTGCAGAATAAAAACAGGAAATATAAGTTTAAGACTTGTCGCGATTGTTCGCTTAGAACTAACTTCAGGAGGTACTTTTACCAAACTTAAAATTTTAAGCAAGAACATAGGTAGGAGAAAGTTGTGTGGTGTATGCAAATCTGAATGTGTTATCTGAGTAACTAGAATATCTATAAGACACATTCCACAAACACCTTACGCCTTTCAGGTTTTCAGATAATACAATTCTTTGAGTTAGGGACGTGCGTTGTTAATACATTTTCTATACTTTAACAAGGAAAATCTTTAAAAACCCATTTGCTAAATAAATCGCATATATAAAGTAGAACGTTGACTGTCTGACATATCAAACTTCAGCTCAAACCACTGGACCAAAAATCCTTAAAATTTTTGTGTGCGTTCCTCTCAGGTCGTAGGCGAGCACTAAGGAGGGATTTCTTGAAATTCGACCTCTAACGGGGTGAAAAGGGGTGAAATGTATTTTCGACGAAACGTCGGTAGAGCTCGAAAACCATCGACCTATCGTCATGATATTTACTTTTATAAGACACACATAAAAATGCATGATAGCCAGTTTAAAGATTTTTCGAAGTTCAACATTTATGGGGGTGAAAAGACTTTAAGTGTGTGTCTTATCAAGTGTCGATATCTATCGAACTGTTCGGGATAGATAGAGAGGTGGTTTTCACTTAATATTGCTACTTACGTAATTACCCAAAATTATGGTTTAGGGTTTTTGGGATTCCACCCCCAAGTAATAAAAAGGGGCAAAATGTGTTTTTATTCATCATCTATATCACAGAAACACAATTGACAATCGTCGTAAATTTTACTTCAATTGATTACGCATACAAATATCTATGACATGGCTTTAATAAGTTTTGAAGTTCTTTAATTAAGGGAGTCAAAATACATGAAATGTGTTTTCGATTACTCATTCACATCTATTGAACCAATCGAGATATCTAAGTTCTCTGTGCGTTAGACTGATAGGCCTACTGTTTAAATATAATTTCCGAATTCGACTTCAAAGAGGTAAAATGGGTTTTCGATTCACATTCAGTATATATCGATACGATTATTTTATATGGAGACGTGATTTGTGTTTTAGATTAATGCTTACTCAAATATCTGAAAAGTAATTTCACGAATTTTCGAAATTCGCCACCTAAGGAGGTGAAAAGGGATGAAAAATGGTGAAATAAGTTTTTAATTAATCGTCGATATATCTTGAGCTCAGCGAACTATTGCCATGTTTTTCATATACACGAGACACCAACAAAGTATTCTAAAACGTTATTCAAAGGTTTTTCAATATTCACTCTCTTGGGAGGTGAAAAGACATAGAATGTGTTTTAGATAAATCCTCGATATCTATCAATCTGTAGAGGTATACAGTTAAATTTTCTTCATGATGATGGATACAGAAATGATCGGAGAACGGTTTTTTTAGATTTTTCTAAATTCGAACTCTTAGTGCTGTGCAGTGGTCATGTTTTTTTTTTTTTTTTTTTTTTTCAAATTATGATCAATTTTGATTCGACTGAACGGGCTACCGTCGTAATTTGAACTTCTATTGGATACTTATATAAATGTCTAAGATGTGAATTTAAAATATTTCGAAATTCAACACCCATAAGGGTGACAAAGCACAAACTTGTATTCCATCAACCCACGATATCTATCTAACCAGTAGAGATATTGAGGTGTTGCTTGCGTTAGAATGATGCTTACGTTAGTATTTGAAAAAAAAAATATTTAAGTTTTTTTACTTTATAATATAACTTGATTATTAAGAACTCAACTAAGTTTGTAAACATTCTAGCCAGGCGATCCGAAAAGCAAGTACGAGCAGCGAGAACTAATTTATACAGTAGTTTCACTCTACAGTAACATATCGAGACGTGGTGTTGTACAACCTCTACAATCCCAGGACACGAACATTTTATTTTTTAATTTGAAATTTATTTTCACGAATTATTTCGACCTTACGTGAAGCAGTTTTTGTTGCTCATGGTCTACATTCCGGGAGGTTCTGGGTTTAAATTTGGTAGAAAGCTGCGGGCGATCGTTCAATTCTGACACACAAAAATTACAAGGCAGATCGAATTCGTGCAATTTACACGTTGTCGTTTAAAAGGGGTTATATTTATTATTCATTTCACTTTCCACTTAGGTTCCTCGACATCAGCTCACACATATATTCCCACTAATTTAAAGGTTAGAGCACCGAATACGTATCCTCGAAACCTTTGCCCACAAAAACTGTCTAATGGCATTAAACATCAAGTGAATATTTGGAAAATATTTAATTGAGGGCAACGTCATCAATGGTTGTACACATGATAAATCAGACGTTTATTGTTATATTACCCTCATACAATAAAGAGTCTGTAATTACCTCACAACTTCAACATTGATGTGACTATAAATAAGTCCCAGGCGAAGTCGCTGTTAGTGACAGGGACAAACTTAAAACTACTTTTCGCGTGAATATCTATATCTACTTTTCCTGCTGCAGAGTTAGTTCAACTAGCCGCTTGGACATTCCAACACTTGATGACTAAAGTAACAATCTGGTGTACAAAGAAGTTATTCAATTAAAGTAAATATTTTCAGTTATGAATAATACTCACTAGCAAAGCCTCAGGGGACTGCTAGTCTCTATATGTGGTGTCTCTCTCTGGCGTGAACTCCCCAGGCAAAACATAATTTGTGCATAGTATTCCTAGAAAAGTATGAAGGATTGTCACACATCAAGATTTATGGGCTGCCAAAGATTAAAAAAAAAAAAATTATTTTGAAGTTAAATACAAATCGTCGAAGCTTTCATTTCACACGATGGTTATATGCATACGAAACCTGAAAAACCATAAACCATTATCAAAATACATGCATTACCTTTACTAAATCTTGGTAAAGGTCCATAAATATCAATAAAAAGCCTCTGCCAAACACGCTCGGGAGGTTGAACAGAATAGTGCCCTACTTTAGTAACTAAAGGTTGTTTAGTACATTGGCAATTACGACAGGCTCTGATGTACTGCTGAATATCCTTCCTCATATCAGGCCAAAAAAATCACGCATTATCTTCAACTCAGTTTTGCGAATACCCATATGTCCCCCCGATGGAGAGTCATGGAAATACTTCATCAGCATAGGACGAATAGCCTTAGGGGTCCACACTCTACACTTTCCTCAGTTATTTACTAAATAATTAATCCCCTTTCGCAGTAGGAAATTTCTGCCCTTCTCGCAGCAGTGTCCTGTATTAACTGTTTACCATGTGGGTCCTCATTTTGCAATTTCCGTACATTCACGAAATTTTCCGGAATTAACTTCAACACCCTACAGCTCATTCCCCATCTGCACCTGGAATTCCGTGGGATCAAACATCCTAGATAGGGCATCCGCTTCAGCATTTTCTTTTCCTGGTGAATGTAAATCTTAAATATGAAACGGGTTAAGCACAAAATCCACCTGCCAATCTTGCCCAACTGGCGGGGATGCGTAAATAACCCAGTGAGTGTCCGGTTATCCTTGAAAAGGTCTAATTCTGAATGTTCCAAATAGTTATTTTTCCAACCCCAAAGACACAAGCCAGGGTTTCCTATTCATAGGCACTGTAGTTCTGTTCAGTACCTGACACGGTACTACTAGCAAAAGCAATAGTCTTACGCTGACCTTCTTCACCGTGTAACAAAACAGCTCCCAAAACCAAACTTCTAGCATCCTCCTGTAGTACAAATCTACGCTTGAATTAGGTAAGTGAAATAGAAACGTTTAAGCACTTCGAAACTTTTCTGTTGTTGTTTACCCCAATGAAAAACTACATATTCATTTTTCAAGGCATTCAACAGCACACACAATTCAGCATATCTGGGTGTAAACTTAGAAAAATAACCAAGCATGCCAATGAAGCTCAAGATCCCCTTAACATTTTAGAGCTGCAAGAAATTAACTTTTGGCCTTATTTTATTTGGGTTACTAAGAACTTACCCTTTATTTACAATAAACCCCAAAAAAATTTATTTGTCTTTTTGCCCAGTAAACCTTCTCAGGATTCAATGTGAATCCGACACAAAGCAACTTCTCCAAAACTTGGCGCACATGATCCAGATTTTCTTCAAGGGTGTTATAAAAAAGAGACATATGTCATCTAAAAATATATCACAAATTTATATTGATAAACTACCCACAAATGACTCATAATATGTGAAAGACACTGGCCACCAAAATTGACGCCAAAAGGAACTCTTCGCCATTCAAAATGTCCCCGAGGTGTTAAAAATTCTGTAAATTTCTGACTGTTCGGTGCCAATACACACTGATGAAATGTAGAGTCAAAGTCAAAAGCCGTAAAATATTTTGTCTTGGGTAAGTGCTGAAAGCGAATATCAATATTACGAAGAGGGAATGGGTCTACAAGTATCTTCGCATTGAGGTTTCTATAATCCAGAACTAAACAGTACATCCCTGTTTCCTTTTTCTTCGCCAGAAAAGCCGGAAAAGCATACGGTGAAGTGTTTTTACATATTACTCCTCGGTGTTCTAGATCAGATATAGTCCTGCAGAAAGCTTCCAATTTAGGAGAAGCTCACTGGTACGGGCAGGATTTCACAGGTTCAGGATCAGTTATAGATATTGTTACTGGCATAAGTTCGCATTTTCCCAACTTAGTTGTCAACACATCCCCAAATCGACCATTAACTTGCTCTAAACGCTCCTGCTGAAGCCATGCTTAATATCGTTCAAGTGCGACAAATTCAAAATTTAAATTTATGTGAGATGGTGTTAGTATTGTAGGCGATAATTTTGAGTACATTGTACTCTTACGAGGTAAATTTAGCTCTCATAGTTTTCTCATAACGGTGCATCGAAGTCAAAATGTTTATGTTCTGTTGCCATACAAATAGTGAAAACCGTTTGGCTTATGTACGTGAAATAATTCACAGTTTAATAACATACTATGTGCTACGTAATAAAACACTTTAAAAAAATACCGCAAAATGTTTTTGTGTTTGAAAAAAAAATAGGTTGATTTGCAACTTTTTTCTGTAATTTGGCGATTTTTTTCTAATTCAAAATATTAGGTTGTAGGTTATTTTAATGTTTTGTTGCATAGTTTATGGAATGTATTTTGACAGAGAATTATCACATTTAAGTAGGTCAGTCAGTTTTCACTGTTTGCATGACAGCGTAACAAGCAAAATTTTACTTTGACACACCATTATGAGAAAACTACGAGAGTTAAAATTGTTTGGTATGAGTTAAACGTACTTACAAGTATCGTCAACAAAACTAACAATATTTCATTAAAATATGAAATAACGATTTTATCGCACTTGAACACCCTTTAAGTCAGATTACTGCACGTTTATCCCAATACATTTACTCCCCTTACTTTGTTTCCAGTTTCCCAAAATGGCAACTGAACACTGATGATCAAATCCAAACTTCAAGGTACAAGCTGCACAATCAATCACACATTGTGTTTCTTGAAGAAAATCTAACCCTAAGATGCATTCACAAAGTAAATTTGTTACAATCCAAAATTGACACGTCCAAACAAATTTTGCAATCTTGAAATACAATTCTATCAAACCCTTTAATTGACATCCCATTCCATTGGCTATCTGTAGAGGCCGCCCTGATTAGGCCTGAATTCGAAATTTTAAATACCGAAATTCTTTAACTAAGTCACTCACATAAGTTTGGCTCACAACACAAAACGTGGCCTCTGTATCAACTGTACGTACCAATTTTTTTTTCCTTTATTAACTATGGCACCCCAAAAAACTATTTTTATCTACTAACTGAAGTGCAGAAATTGACTGATGGTTTCTATTTTAGGTTTGCCCTTCAGGACTGTCTATCCTTTACTTACTTCTTTTTCCCGACAATCCTTTGCAATATGTCTTGCCTTCTCACAATTATAACATGTTCTCAATAAGGACACCGCGGAGCAATGTGATCAGATTTTTTACATCTGAAGCACTCAACCAACTTTTCAGACTTCCTGTCCCTAACTTGATAATTCCTAGAAGTACTAGTTGGGATTGGGCACCGAGAAGCGCCATGCCCCTCTTCCCCGCACTTGAAACACTTCCCTCGAGACTGCCCATCTACCCTATCATGGGTATACTTAAATGCTGTGCGATAAGTTTTGGCATATTGCAGAGAAGTATACCATAAATGATATACCCAAATTCCCCATGCTTTCAATTCAGCTAAAACTTTGGAAACAATAACAAAGGAGCATTGCTGCCTTACCTCTGGGTTAAGATTTTCTAACACTAATTTAAATTAACTCACTTTGAGAGAAGGTGACTAATAATGCGCAACTAGAGCTTATCAAATCCTGGATGAACTCAGATACCTTATCCTCCCTCTTCTGAAAACAGTACACTTTTTCTTTAGTTAAGTCCTTCGACACCCTTTAGGGGCAACACACTTTCCATAATTTCTTTTTAAGTTTCTTTTTAAACTAATACCTTATTCAATTGACTCCAGTAAGACCTCAAGAGCTACACCTGAACAGTATGGAATTAGGGCCTCATAGTCTCCCACCAACAAGCTTCTTCTCCTAACCCTATCAACTGCCTTTGCAAATTGGTACAGGCATTCTACATCAAAAGCCTTGAGTTGTGGCACCTCTTTCAATGCTGTTAGGATTACATTTTTTTTAATAGAGGGTCCTCCTACATTGCTCCCTGTTGCAGGTTCCTCACCCCCAATCACGCCTCAAGAGCAGCCTTGTCCTTTCGGTCAACAGCTGCAAGTTTCTTTCGCAGTACTTCAATTCCTTCTGTTTCTAAACAGGAGACCTTGGCTGCTTCCAAATTGGCAATAAACCCTGGCATATCATGACCATAAATCCAACTAGTGGGCATCTTACTGAGTTATAGCAATTACAATACTAAAACAATAACAACAAACAATTTACAATAAAACACAATTTGTGTACTGTAACAACACTATAACACATTACCAAACTACACCTTAATGTTACCAGAATGCGTGCACCAGATAATTGGCTCAATTTTTTCCACAACAGATTACTCCTGTTACCGCACTGCTTACTACTATCTTAAGTACCAGTAGGTATACTACTAGCGTGCATTACATGCATGTTAACAGAACTGCTAGCAAGCGGCCCCATTTTTTGCCTCGTGTCTGCCACCCACAATTTTCAGCTTACTTGACTGCAACGCACCACCACAATACGCTATGCCAAAACTTCCTAACGCGATGTTGTAAAGTATTCCACCATTACAAACTCTGCGAAAGTACCATGATAAACCGGTGCCCGCAGTTACATTCCCGCGGACTGCTACGTCTGCTGCCCGTACTGCGTATGACTCCACGCGACGTAGTTCGTGCATCCACACCGGCTCCGCTCGAGCGACTCCTGGCCTACAACGGTTACGAGACCCTTCCACTAGGGCGTACCACGAGGCGCACCACAACTCTCACGCACATACCGGCATATTTCATCCGTCCTCCTGGTAACTTGTGGTACATTTTCAAACAATAATATAAAGCTTACAATGTGGTGCCATAAACCCTTTATGATCATCACACTATACTGTGTGTACATTGTGTCCCGGAGGGAAAGGGCAATATTCTGGGAGGTGATAGTAATGGTCATTGTAATAAAAAGAGTCCATACGAACATGGGATCAATATGGGATGGTGTTCGAGATAGTCCCATTTGAATGGAAACATTCATAAGCTCCAAAATAACTGTTAATTTTTTATTTGCAGTTATGTTCCTTGTTTCTGTTACAAGGAAATTGTAATACATAATTAATAACAAGCAGCTCTTACTCTTCAATAGCTGTAATAATGTGATTACAATACACAACCATTTTGTTTCTTGTCATGTAATTTTTGGTCCAGTGCCGATGCTTCCAAATAAGTTCTCAAAGATTCCACCATCGACCACCGTTGCATTATTCAACTCGGTCAAGAAGATAACATGTTGCCCTTCGAAGATCGTCGTGACGTTCCCTATTTAAGCATCCGTTACACGAGAGAGCAGTTTGTCCTGTTTCTAAACATTGCTCCTCTAGACTTTATTCTGCACCCTATCCCGTAAGCAATTATCTAAGGTGTTTTGATCGGTACACCTTGGTGGCTAGGGAATAGCACTACCACGACCAATGAACCAATAAGGAAATGTGGTATTGACATGCTCCCCTACATGATGCCAATAATGAGGAGGGGCTCCATCATGCGGGAGGCACATATCAAGACGTGTAGCCAAATGGACATCCTCGAGTATTTCATGTAAAGTACACTTCAAAAATTGCGAGTACACTGCGCCGTCAATACGATTGTCGTAAAACAATGATACCTAAGAGTCGATCATCCAACATACCACATCACACATTAATTGAGAAACGTTGTTCAAAATTTTTGTCTTCTTTACCATGTGGGTTGTGATCTTAGAGGTTCCATGAATGATTGTTGCGTGTATTAGAGATTCCATTACAGCTGAACGTAGCCACATCCGTGTAGATTATCACTCGCAAAAAAAATTACGGTTATTAAGTACCCGGTTACAAAATTGTAGTCGCTGGGCATTGTCCCCTATATGCAAGATGTGCACACGCTGCAGAAGAAAAGGGTACAATGGACCTCTTGCATAAATTTTTAATACGTTGAAATATATGCCATATTGTTAACAATGAAGAAATATGAAGAAACAAAACATAATTTTTCTTCTAAACACTATAGTAGTTTATGAATGGAAAACAAGCAAATTTCGGGGAAGCAGCAGGTGACCGAAAACATATTTTGATTGGTCCACGTCACAAGCTATAACGGCCAGCACTGGCCATATAAAGACTTAAGCTAGCATGGCACTGAGCGGATAAAATGTAGTGTATAGGTGCCGACCCCCCGTGGTTCAGTTTGTTGTCCGACCGCTTGGCTCAGTGGTTAGCGCTCCTGGCTGTTGAGGCAAGGGTACCGGGTTCGATTCCCGGCCGGGGAGGTGACATTTACAACAACCTACTCGGGTTCAGGACTGGGTGTTTGTGTTCTTCTGTGTGTCCAATGACACCTTACCATTACAAACTGACAACTACACGATAAAAAAAGCTACTGGGGAAATGCAATGATTAACTTAAGGGGGGGGGGTGTTTGGTGCAGTGGCGAGGCGTTAGCCTTGCCATTGTACCAAACATTAAAAAAAAAAAGTTGGTTGAGCGGCCGGCTTTGGTGCGGGGGGTTCTGGGCTCGATTCCCAGATCTGGCTGGGTGTAAATTTGTGTTGGTCCATTTGGGTCTAAAAAATTAAACTATACAAATTGTCTCACGAAAAGTGCTGGGGTCACTCGAATTAAGTCACATTAAAGGAGAGGATGTTCGGTGCAGTGGTGGTGCGGAAGCTTCCGCATCGCCACTGCACCAAGCATTTTTTAAAAAATAAAAAAAAAAAATTGGTTACGGTACTTGGCTACTATTTTTAAGAATCCGGGTTCAAAACCCTCGTACGTCATATATTTTTTTAAATAATTATATTAGATAATTTTCCAAGCGTCTGATACAAATATGTTTTATAATTTTTTTTAAACCATCTATTTTCCATTTTCGCAACCATATTAATACGCTGTCAGAAATGGCATATTTGCGCGGAAGAAACAGCGATTTAAATTGAATGCGAATCGCGAAAGTGATTTTTTTTAATGTGATCTAGTAGGATAGTGTACCTACATTAAAATAAGAGGTAATGTATGTTTATGGTTGCATTTAGGTTAAATGTGTTTATTTTGTGCGTGTTCAATCACTCATTAATTCACATATTACATAATGAACACGTCATCAGTGGTAAATAGTACTGCAGTGGGCTTGTGCTACACTGTTATACAACACAAATAAAATGTTTTTTGCTGTACGTTAAACAAAACCACACAATAGCCCAGAAGCATTCTTTGCTGTATAAAGTTATGTATTGTATATGAATCTAACATCCGTATACAAAATACTATTGATTATACATTATATAAAATTTGCATAAGAATCGACGGTTCCATGCAACATCTGAGAAACAATATTATACTAACGCGAAAGATATTGAATTCACTTAAGTTTTCCAATGTCAGCCCAGAGAGTAACCATTGCACCATCGTGGCCGACACTAGGTGTGGTTTTGTTTTAAAGTAAATGTATGGGTATTAATTAATTTAATATAGTAATGGTTTGCACCAGTTAACAGGTTTGTTAAATGTATTATTGCATATTACAGTGCTCGGATATTGCTCTGGTATTGTGCGATATAACAATGTGGGTAACACTAAAATTTTATAAAACCTCCGACTCGAATACCTTTGAAATATAACATTTGTTACATTTTATGATTGACAACATACGTATAACAAAACGAACCACCGTAACAGACTTAAAATCGTTTTTTTTTTTTTTTTTTTGCCAAGCGTAGTCTGGCATTCCGTCGGAGTGCGACAGCGGTCAGCTAGCTTGCCAAGGCTCCGTGTGTACTATGGATTGTTACGTCACTGCTCGTTTCCACGGGCGTTTTAAAAGCTCGAACTTTAAGAAGCCGTAGTTACCTCAAATTGAATTAAAATTAAAAAAAATCAACACACATTGATTTCTTTTTAAATGCTCGTAGCGTGGATGTTCTAATTGAAATTCACTTGAGGGGTCCATTGTTCACCGTGTAGTAATCGCTGGACACGTGTTCGTGAAACATTGTGCCGTGCAGCATTACGCCATGTGTAAGTAGTATGACTACGCTGGACATCCTCAAAAAATGTCCTCATTGCCACTACGCGGTCAACTCCTCGTTCCGAGCGCACTGCGGAGCGAACCATTCGCACGCAATATATACACAACTCACGAAAATACTCTTCAATCTGGAATTCTCCGCCCAGTGGAACTACAATCGCACTAGTCATAAACATTCAGCATGTCTACAAACTCCAAATTTGTGTTGAAGCGTGGCATCTTGAACTCTACGTTCATATTGTCCATATCACAAACACAGCGTTAAAAACAATTACAACAATCAACTTCACAATCCGTAAAAGTCTGTTAGCTGTGTATGTTAACACGTTTCCATTGCAATGCCCGGAGAAACATAAAATGAAATAAAACAATAACTGAAAATAAAACAATAACAGTAATTTTAGAGCTTATCAATGGTTAGGTACATTAAAATGGGAGAATATCGACAAACGTCAAATATTAACCACTTTTTGACCATATGAACTTTTCTTGTCACAATGGACAGTACTATCAAGTCACACATTATTGCTCATCCCGCCCATGATGACCTTATATATATTTGTTCCGGGTGTTTTTCGACAACATTGACATTCTCCGACAGATATTTCCTTATGAAAATGTAAGAAGAAATTATGCTATGCGTTTTTCGCCTTAACTTAATATTAAGGGATTAATAAAGCTCTAAATATCAACATTCAAAATCGTTTTCTTCCAAAATATCGGAAACTTTATGTCATATAAAAACTATATCTTCAGCATTGCTTAATGCTATTGGGATGTACCAACGAACAGAAAATACTTCTACTCTTATGGCGATAGCAGGGGGTGATTATCTATTAATTGCATAACAATTTTTTAACGTCCGGATTTTCAAATATTTAAAGATTGTTAGCTTTTAGTGAGACCTGTGTAACAAAAAAGGTCTTTTTGTTGCAAATGTTTACGACGTGCAGTTTACGCTCAAAACGTTGTTATTTTATGTATTTTGTTTCCGATATTTGGGAGGAATACGATTTTTAACCTTGATATTCGGAGCTTTATTACTCCCTTACTTTTAAAATTAGGGGAAACGTGCAATATAGATTTTCTGCATATTTTTTCGTACGGAATCACTTGCCGGAGCTTCTCGGAGCTGTACAAAATCATTCTGTATACATATTATATATGTATATATATATATATATATATATATATATATATATATATAATTTTTTTTTAGAATTTTCCTAATTTCATATATACATACACACACACACACACACATATATATATATATATATATATATATATATATATATGTGTGTGTGTGTGTATGTATATATATATACACATACATATAAATGGTCTAAAACATTAGGTTAAATGATATTTAAGTTAAGACAAGTAAAGTATTATGAAAGCTTTTCTATCAAAATTATTATATTTGGCTTACGCTAAGCATTCGGTATTTGCTAATGGGTGGGGCCTTATTGCTGTTTATCTTTGTCTGAAAGTAAATTTGCCTGTCAGTATTGTAGCAAATGATACATAAATGCCTGAGTAAAGTATTATTTAAGTTATATTTAATAGTTGTACTTGTATTATGTAATATATTAACGGTAGACTTATTTAATTATGAAAATTCTTGATTGTAAACAATATATGTGCTATTTGATTACAGGTAAGAGAATACGCCGGCGACGTGGTGATAATAGTTTTCATTGCTATCATAGTTACATTAACAGTAGAGATGCCAACTAGAAATCTTTACAAGATTCTCATCAGAAGCGGTGAGTATATATATATATACACATACATACATACATACATACATACAATTAAGTTTCTATAAAAAATTTCAATTCATTGCGTGACTCTGAAATATTTACTTATAGTGTGAAATATCAATAAATGATCCATCAATTCATTTGGTTCCTATTTATATTCCCTAGTAGAGGTTTTATCTTAAGCTTCATTATATAATTTATTTGACAGAAAATACAGTACCTGGAAATTATAAATATTTTATAAAATCCTAAGTATCCCATAAAAAATTTTTCCGATTGTGAAGTTGTCTTCATTAACAACACAACAACGTTTTTGTCACGTTGCATACATGTCGCACTACAACATTATAACGTTACCACAACGTATTGTGGCAAAAGGTAAACATACACATTTGTTAAAGATGTATGCATGCTTTCGCTGTTGTACATGATATATGTTGGTTAATAACTTAACAGCAACATTTAAACGTATAGGCCTAATACTTAAGCAATACAACGCGAATTTAAATAGGAATTATTTAAATATGCTTTGGAAGTTCTAAAATTAAATTTCAATTGCTTTAATACTTGAATTAACAATGGGAATAAATGTATTTTTTTCAGTTCTTAATTTTAATATAATCATTAGGTTTTATTTTAATAATCGAGTTACAACAATCAAAAATTAATCTTTGAGAATGAAATATATTAGGTTCCTTAGTTTATAAACATAGCCGAAACTATACTCTTCTGCTTCGTACAGCTTTTAAGACATACGTCATATCGCGCAAATTTTGCACAGTTCCAGAGAAACCCACAGTAAAACAAAAATAAGCCAGTGTTAACTGCTGTCAACCAACATACATAATTCGAGGGGAAAAATTATAGTGCCTATAAATAATACCTAAAAACAAAACCAAAAATCTACAAAATTACCAAGCGTTTATCTGGAACGGAATATAGTCGTAGTATCTAGAAATACAATATGTTATGTTAAATAATGGATTTATGTGATGTTTTGTTCTATTTTCTTATGTTTGCCTTCTTTACCCATTATACTATAATAACTCTCCTGAATTTCAGTTATTTTTGTTCAAAACAACTTTTACCGTAATAGTGTTCCGTTTTGATGGGTATTTTGCAATTTGGAAATGTTAGTTTGCATTTACGTACGTCTATAAATAAAGGATACATTCAAAACAACTGTCCATAACAGAATTCGTTCAAAGTTAATTTCAGTAAATTTTGACATATCTTTTGGTATTAATTTTAAAGTTCATTTACTTCAACGACAAATTAAGTAAATATGCGTAGCGTGGAACTGACCTTCGTGGTTCAATTAAAAACTGAAATCGGGAACAGCATGCAGTACATAATATAACGCGTGCAATTTGTTATGAATACCTACAGTCTCCCGTTTAGGACAAGCTAGAGGTGACAACATTATAAAATAGGCCAGTAGTTGCACAAGACAAGGGCCTAAGTGATTCTCACCTCCCGCACTGAAAATTAGAATATAGTGCAGTGTATTAAGAAATCGGATTCTATCATCTACGAGCCTTACACCAGTCACCAACTCGCCAGGATGGTACTTAATCGAGACCCATGACGTGCCGTCCGTCAAGAGCCGATGCATCCATCAATAGCCTTCGGCATCATGCTAACTTTGAGGTATAAGGTGTCCAAAAGATCACCCATAATATAGCATAATTTGAACTTGATTAATTAAACTTCCGCTTCCTTTCTATCTAATTTATTTAGTACAACCGTGTAGAATTCTATAATGTAAGTTATGTAGATTTTAACCACCGTATTTAGAAGACGTATTTAATTTAACCAAAACTCTCACACGAAGCATTATCCACTTAACTAGTTCCTATACAAAGTGCCTACCTCTAGCTAAAGCCCCTTAAGTTATGTATAATACGGCTAAAATACAGGTTCATAACAAATTGTAAAAAAAAAAAAAAAAAAAAAAGGATTGCCCTCAGAACCGTAAAAATTTACTAAACGGAGACAATTCATAACGCTTACACAAAACATTATACTGTTGTGATATCGTTTTGTTGAAGGTGCTACGTTTAGCCTCCTTGAATCAATTCTCCATTTGACGTTTACGAATGATTACAAAACTGAACTAGGCCGTCCGGATGGATTTTATGCAGCGTGAGTCACGGAGAATAATAATTCGCATGGTGATAACTTTGTAGAAAAAGCCGAAAAGCTGTTTTAAATTACTTGATGAATTTAATTACAGTAAGCATGTGTACCCTGAAAGTCGATCAGAAAAATAATTTCTTAATATATAAAACATACTATTGCTTGATATAAAGTAAAACTAATTAGTGCAATAACAAACAATGTCCAAATAGTTTTGTTTTATATTAATTTAAACATTAACAGAAAACGGTTAAAAATAAACGCACAGTAAATTTACATTAGCAAATCCTTTCCCCCACACAGTCATAACTCATTAATACAAAACTTAGCACAATGCCTATAATATAAAGATATTAGGTAACTTTGTATCTAAACGTATGTGTATTTTTTTACAGGTCTGAAAGCTCTGGAATCAAAGAAGCAACACGCGAACACAGAAGCAACAAGTAACAACTTACAAACTACAGATAGTGTTACTGGCAGCAACTACACCAATGACGGTGTGGAAATGGAAGTGTTTCATGCAGTCTATAATATTCATGTTCCAAATTTGGACAACTCAGAAGCAAAAAATATTCCTCACTGAGCTATGTGCGGCATTAAAGCATTTCATGACACATGAAAATATAGCTACACAATTTATTTTCTCTCATACTTAAATTTCATTAGTAATTTTGGCATTAAGTTCAAGACATAAATACTAGAAAGTTAATTACACAGTCTTGCTAAATTAGCATATTTAGATTGAAAATACTTGTTACAGATGTAAATTTTATGTGCCCACTCTTTGTATAGCGAAACTTCAATCCTGATTTAATCTGCAGTGGAGTGACGAAACGTTACTTTAACAGACGCACGAATTGGAGTGAAGTAATAGGCTAAGTGAGTTAATACTGTCTAGTATCCGATGTGGACTACGATATACTACCTGTATTCAAACAATTTTTTTAAATTAATCGAAGTGAAATGAATAATGTTGGTGCGTTCACTCCCTTAAATCGTTGTTTCTGTTATGTTTGATACTGAAATTTTCCAGAACTCGCCAAATTAGACTGCCCAAGTTTCTGTGAATGATAAGGAGTTGAAATAAATATTGATACATATGTTTACAAATGTTTAATTATATACATAACTATATGCTCCAATTTTATAAAACCGTTTGCCATGTTAGTCATAGTTTGGCTATAGTTTTGCCACACTAAAATGAATCTTAGTCCTCTCCACGTTTACATGTAAATTTGTATAGTTATGTTACTGTAATGCAGTTCAGTACGTGTCACCTTTTTGTTCACTGCGTGCTAGGTCCAGTCCAAGATCAGTTACGTCCAGAATTGTACTCTAATCGCACTGAATGTATCCTGCTATAGTCACTTGTGTACTATTTCTGTCTCGGCCCCATTTGTACAGTTCTTTCCAATAATTTACTTAAGTGGTAAAATATTTACTGTAAGTTCGTTGTTTTTAACTGAAATAAAATTGCTGTAGGAAAATGAAATTTTATAACTGCATTGCTAACACCCACAATGACCCCTCGTATCATTTATCAAAACTAATTCTCGTAACCAAGGAATCATATCAACAATTCAGGTAAGAAACGTTTTCATGGTTAGGAATGCTTGAATTATCGGCACTTACTTCAGAAACTGAATCACTACAGGCTGTGTCAATTTCAATGGCAACTGAATATATGGAATGATCTTTGATGCTTTCTCAAGAGAACTGAACTTATATATAAACACGCAAGAAACTAACACTAGAATTTGTATACATGTTGTAATACACCTATTTTCACCTTGACTTTGACTATCACAGAAAATAACCCAATGGATAGTTAGATTGTTCAAAACATACTAAGTTTATTTATTCGGTGGCGAAATTATTTTCATCGGCAATATTGCAATATAGCGTGTTATACAGAGGAAAGTTATATGTTGATTTTTTTCACTGTCGTTGTATAGAGAGTTGGATTTTTGTAATAAACTTTCCGAATATACAGACGAATTTCAGTAGTGTAGGTGCCAAACCACTTTCCTTTATATCATTTTCCTTCTCAGACTAACAAAAAAAATTAAGATAAATATTTGTAACAGCTGTCCTAGTTACAATATCTACGTGGTTACAATACGTATGGCGTGTAGAAAATTTGAAGCAGTGATTACATCACAAATATTTCTTTAAAGTAAATTTTTAATCCTGTACTGTAATGTTATTGAATTAGAGATACATGGTTTTTGGATTTGCATCATCAATTTGTCGAAACTTTTCTAATAGTCATTCCCGTAACCTTCCGTCATCTTCAGCTCTCATCCAGAAAATGGTTTATTTGTTATCGTGACATGTGTGTAGAGATACACTGTCATCAGTTGAAAGCATTTTGCTAAATTATATTTTTTATGTAAATTAAGTATGTGATACGATAAAAAATGTATGAACTATAAAAATAAAATAATCTCAGCAAAACCATGGACTTGAGACACTGATGAAATAAGTTGTTTAAAAGTAAAACAGTTAAACAATAAATAAATGTTCCCGTTAATATTAAATGTATTGATCAAATAAATGTGATACATAAATGAAAAATTCCGCAAATAATTTGTTCAAACTTAACACATTGTAATATAAATAAAACACAGAACCCAAACTCAACTCAATAACCACGTCTACTGTAAAACTCAAGGTAAACACAACTAAAACAATACAATAACTAGCTTAGGATCCACATAACATACAATGATGGATATGAAAACGATGTATCACACAGGCTTGAGAAAGGACGAAAGGACGATAACAACACAGAAAGAAACGGAATGATTTCTAGACGTGTTTGTCGCAAGGTATCTTAATTTTTGCATTTTTTTGTTCTGAGTTTTTGCGTTTTCATGTTTTTTTGTTCACCTTGGTATTATTTGTTTTATTTATTATTGTCTTGGGTAACACTCTAATGTATTCCATGATTCCTTTGTTTTATATATACATGCATGCATACATTCACACATCATACATACATGCATACACACATACATACATACACACATACATTCATAGAGTAAGATGGGGCAAATATTCGCGTGGGTTAAAGGTCCTGTTATGGAATATTTCGTATAAATTAAACAGTTGGCAGCACAGACAGAGCAAAGTGTGGCCACTCTGTGTGTTATTGCCGCGTGCGTTGTGTAGCTCTTTTGCTTACAAATTGTAAGCAACCATAGGAATGAATATTGACAGTCATTAAGAATACAATACGTGGCTTGTAATATTGCTAGAAATTTTGTAAAATCAAATTAAGACAGGCACGCACAGTATTCGATGTAATGAAGTAGAACTGCTAATTATTGTTACTATCATCTGTAAGGACTACCTAAGCAGCACAGAACACGTTTAACGTCATTATAGCTTTTGCTATATTGTTTGTATCATAACTGCTGGAATTTTCGATATTTCATTTCGTATACTGGTATTCAAATCGTCAGTACCATCTATAGGTGGTTGGTACACATAGCTTTCGGCATAGCTCCACAAGAAAATATTCAGTGCGGTTATGATGGGTGAAGGCGGAGGCCAAGGAATTTGACTGTTTCTGCCGACCCATCTTCTAGGAAATGTTCTGCCTATGTAAGTGTGTGCCTGCTGACTCCGAAGAGGAGATTTACCATCTCTTGGAGGATAACGTTAGAGATAAATCAGTATTACGTGCAATTGTAGCATATCTAGGTAACTTTTCGTGTAGACTTCCCCTTCTTAAAAAAAAATACGATTTTACCTCAACTTTCGAGATTTCCGAACGCCTGCTTCTTACATCAAGAGAGTGTACTTAAGAATACTTCAGTTGATTTCCTAACGCTAATATGAACGGTGCGCTACTTCTGCAGTTTTATAAACGAATGTAAGAACTTTTAGAACCTGTTAGATGTAATGATGATGTACGCCACTTATTTGGGCTGAGGGTTGCAGCAAGGCAGTTCACTTAGTGCTGGTGTGCTTGGTGACAGCCTTGGCTCACTCGCTGACAGTGTGTTTGGCCAGTTACCCGGGCAGGAGAAGCCTGACTCACGTCTGTATCTCGCTGCTGGTGATGCTGAAGCACTTGTATGGACGGTTCGGGATAAAGTGAGCATTCAAAAAAAGCCCTATTAAAGTTCTATGTTCTGCCAATTTGTATCTTTCTGCGTGTAAGTGCCAACGACGGTACATGTATAACCTCTCTGGGACACGTTACTTGACGTTTGTGCGAGTATGATAAATTGTGCTGTCGGTACGAAACTATACAGTTAGATAAAACAAGTTTATTAATTATATAAAGCACGATTATGTCGATTTTGGTCTGCTTTTATTTGAGCATTGTTGTATTTAATTAGGAAAATATACAGAACTATATTGTGTAACTGCTCTGGCAACCATACAAGAAGTAATGGCAAGTGATATTTTTCAAATGTTAAATTCTTAGTGCTCACTTAATCCCGAACGACCTAATGTAAGTAATGTGCGAGGCGGCTGGCCTCCGCTGCGAGCGCTCAGAAATGTCACTCGCGAAGCTGCTCATGATGCCCATGGCTTTAGACGATATTCCAGTGTCTGGGTGAACCTGCTTCACAACTTTGTTTATGCAGATTGTGTAGCATTCCTTCCATGTAATATTCTTATTGTCGATTTTAAAAGGCCGTTCCAGTGTTTCAGGCGCATGTATGCAACCTGCATTAACCCCATATAAATCAAGACTTATTTTATTTTCGTTATAGCAATAAGAGTATTACACTTATCAATATTATCTTCGCGGTTTTTAAGAGACACAGTCGTCCCAGTTTTCGCTGCGTTCGCCAAAGTCAAATATAAACACTGGTTGACTATAAAAATTTTATAAAACTTTCTTTTGTATCACATTGATAATGCAACCGTTTGTTATACATGATTTTTCAGAACGTAGCGAAAATTAGAACGACTGTATCTATGATAAAGTGTGAAGATAATATTTATAAGTGTAATTCTTTTATTGCTATAGCGATAGTATGATTAGTCATGATTTATATGGGGTTAATGGAGGTTGCATAGGCTACAAACTCCTGAAACACTGGAACGGCCTCTTAAGTGTTTTTCTGGGCCTAGCCTGCAATCTTGGCTGCTTTTCCGTTACCCAAGGGAAACAGTTTTTCTACCTTGGTACTCGGCTAACATATATGATTAAGTGGGATAAGTATCTGCCATTTTGTAATAGTAGAACTTCTGCATTTAATTTGTCCTACACAATTTCTATAATGGTTTATGCTTCGACAAGGCAGAGGTAATAGTTTCTTACATAGTATACTGCTATTTCTAGTAGTGTACCATGATCATCCGTAGACAAAGTGACTTTCTTCCTCCGGAACGTTTTTAGTTACTAAGTAAGGTATTGAAGTTGTGGCAGTTTGGTAATGCTTAAAAAGGTAATATCTGTGTTGTGTCAGACAGGAAGTTTTGATAAATCTAATTGTGTGGAACTTAAATAGAAAATTGAAGAATTCGAAGATTGTAAGTACTGATTCCTGTTAAAGACGTTGTAAGAACAATATCTGCTGCACATACCGGCAGGCTAGTTTTCTTCTAAGTTTCGAGGGCCTCGTCTGTTTGAGTGGAAGGACCTTACCTACCGTCGGCAGTTTGCCAGGAATAGCCGGGGTGTCACCGGAGGGCGGACGACGTTATAAGAACTACCTATCTCCCTGTGGGTCGGGAATCGCCAGCCTGCGCGGGAGTACCGTCTGGCATGGTATGGTGAGGGTTCCAGGTATCTCCCTGGGGCAGTTCGATTACACGGGCGTGGGCGTCCCGCGGGCGAGAATCGAGCATTCCAACACTTCCAGGAGCGTCCCACGCCTTCACCCCAACCCCCTCACAACCCTGCCCTTACAAAAACCTACCCCGGCGCTAATGGTTCGCTCGCTTAGCGGCCTCCCACTGCATACGTGCGCAGCCTCCGAACATGCCAACTTCAAGAAAACAACGCTTACACGCTACCCCATTACCTCATCCGACCCTTCTTACTTTCCTCGACGAATGTTTCAGGTGGATTGTTTCAACTTCGCGTACCTGAACCCGTCGCATCCAGCCTTCGTAAACGAGTCGTTTCCAGGTCCACGAAATTTTCCCGTAAACTTTTTTGACCCGACATTTATTTCATTGCATTACTAGTACATTTGCAAGTTGTGCTAAGTAGTCAGTGGTTGGCTTATTTAACACTCACGTATCGTGGGGTTCCGACCGCAAATCACAGACGTGTGGTGTTGCAGTAATCTTATTGCTTTTGGCACAGTCAAATGGGTCACACCACGTCACGAAGGCACTCTGCCACCAACAAAGAAGCAGCACTGCAGATGTGTAGGTAAGGCATTGAATCAAACTGGTGTGAAATTCTTTTCTCTAAATCTCGTTGTCCTGGTGATTTTGTACCCTGCAGGATAGGACTTTAATAATTATCCCAAACAAATACACACAATTAAAATCTAAACGTGCCTCCTGCCCGTTTCGATAATGTTTGACTGATGATGCTAGAAGCAAGTGGGAAGCTACAGCAGGCAATAATGTCAAATACATTGTGAAATTTAATTCGTTACCACCATATAGAGATCAGAACATTTTTCTTATTATTCTGCACATGTTAGAATTAAAATCCCTGATTGTTCGTGTCTTTTACCCAATTGGCCCATGAAGTACTTTATGTCTCCTGGAGAGCGTTAAGCCGATGATAAATAAGGAACTAAAAGTTTTGTCCAAAATAATACGGTATTATTGCGTCAGCTAGCAGCAGATTAATGCCTGCTAACATACCGTTCCGTGAACCCGCAAGTTTTTCAGGTATCTACAGAAATGCCTACTTGAGAATCACCAATTTTGCTCACGCAATTCTAGCGACAAGAGTTTGTTTCATGGTAAATCTGCTACCGCAGATAGGTTTGTTATGTTAAGGCGCAATGCCCTCGTTTAATGTTAGTAGCAGCTAGTGTTTACGTTTAAGGAAATACCTCTTTGTACACCACATAATCTAAAAAAATTTGTAAAATTTACGAAGATTTTCTATGTAATTTTCCAAATCCTTATAAAAGTACAAATATTTACGTTGTTAAATCGTTAGTTTTTAAATTACATAGGTAAACTTAGTAGTAGTTCAAAGGAATTCTTTGTACCTATATACCGACAGTTCCTGCCCTGTATTTTTTTTTTTTTTTTTTAAATATGACAAGACACTTTTGTAGTTGTACAGACTTTTGTGTATGTTGAATAATTTTTCTTGTAAAATTATTAGTTTATAACGTTAAAAAGATTTTGTTTGAAAAAAAAATTAGAAAAAAATGTGTAATCTACCAAAATCATAGGGTCGCTGGGAATTACTTATGCAAAGATCACAAACTCTGGAAAGCATTTTTCTGGAATAAAATGAATGTTTATGTTAATCGCGTTCCTTAAATGAAAGAATTATTACTGAACTGTACCTTGAATGTAAACAATTAAATACATACAGATCAGTACAGCGGTCACAGTGGTCTAGTGATTTGCCGACCCCCCGTGGCTCAGTTGAGCGGCCGGCTTTGGTGCGGGGGTGTTCGATTCCAAGGTCTGGCTGGGTGTAAATTTGTGTTTGTCCATTTGGGTCTCAAAAATTGTCACTATACAAATTGTCTCACAGACAGTACTGAGGTCACTCAAATTAAGTCACATTAAAGGGCGAATGTTTGGTGCAGTGATGATGCGGTAGCTTTCGCATCGCCACTGCACCAAAAATTTTAATTAAAAAAAAAGAGGTAACATGCATAGATTTTAAGCGTGGGGAGAGTGATTCGAAACTTAAGACTTCCAAAGCTTTTAATTTTCAAAACAATTCTTGTTATCTTCCTTTATTCGAAAGTTATTTGATAAATAATTTCAGTGTTATTTATGAAGTACACTGATAATTTAATTTTTTTCTCACCGAAGGTACATTTATAAGGCTATTCCTTTTAATTTTACAAACATATACTTTGTATTTTATTACCAGGATAACCATTGCAGTTTTACAAGGAATTTCTTTGGTAATTGAGTTTCCTAAGATTTTTACAAGTAAAAAAAATATACAGCGTAGGTGATTCGGCCATTATGTGCTAATTTTACCACACTGTTCGCTCTGCAGCAGAACATGTAATAATTGCCTACGTCAGAGGCAATCACCATGCTACTTTGAGCAACGAATTCAAAATTAATATCTGTGTAGTTTATTTATCGATTACGGTATTCGTTTTTTACATAGTTTGCCTTGAAAGGCTTACGAGCACTGTGCACCAAAAATTACATTTTTTTTTATCATTCTACCGAACACTGTCCAACTCTTACACGGCACATTAACAATAATTTCCCGCAAATAACCTATTTTTCGGTTCCATAATTTTCGTACAAGTGCATATAAAAGTAGCGAGTTGACCATTTTCGTTACTTACCCGAAGTAAATGTTTTTCAAACGAAGCGAATGAAATAATTCGGAGTGTAAATTAATTTATTATGTTACACAGTGACATCTACGTTATTTAACGTAAAAATTTAATAAATAACATATACTCAAAGATATGCAAAAATTTAGGAATTTCAGAAATCTTTAACACAATAAAATTTTAACGTGAAACGTTAAAGGTGTCATTCTGTATCGTAATATATTTACTGTCACTCTAAATTATTTAGTTTGTATCAATTGACTAAAATTTACTTAAGGTAAGTAGCGAAAATATTCAATTTGCTACTTTTACATGCGCTTGTACAAAAAGTAGGGAAGGGAAATTTATTTGAGGGAAATTGCTATTAATGCAATGTATAAGTGTAGGGCAGCGTTTGGTGGAACGACAAAATTACGCATTTTACATCAACGCCACCTTCATCCTAAAAAAAATTTGTAAAATTTGCAAGGAATTTCTTTGTACTTTTACAAATCCTTGTAAAAGTACAAAGGTTTTATTTGTAAAATCATTAGTTTATGAAGTTACAAAGATGAACTTAGTAATACTACAAAGGAAATATTTGTACCTATACTGACAGTTCCTGCACTGTAAATTATTTTGTAAAATATGACAAGGCACTTCATTGTAGTCGTAAAAACTTCTGTAAATGTTGGAAACTATTTCACAGTAAAATTATTAGTTTATAGTGTTAGAAGGGTATTGTTTGCAAAAAAACGTTGAAAAAATGTTTAGCCTACAAAATTCATAAGTTCGCCGGAAATTACTTGTGCAAATATCACAACCTCTGAAAAGTATTTTTCTGAATTTAAGTGTATGTTTATATTATTTGCGTGCTTTAAAATAAAGGATTATTACTAAACTGTACATGAAACTAATACAAATAAATAAAGACTAATTTATACAGAAATCACAGTGGTCCAGTGGTAAATGGCGTAGGTTCTGAACATGGGGAAATTGGTTTGCAATTTAGCACCTCTTGAGGCTTTTTTTAAAATAATTTCACGTATTCGTCCTTTATTTAAAAGTTATTTGATAAATAAGTTCAGTGTTATTTATGAAGTACAATGGACATTCACATTTTTTTTTTTCCTTATTGAAAATACAGCTAGCTACAAGGCTCGCCCTTGTAATTTTACAAACATGTACTTTGTAGTTTATCACAAGGAACACTATTGCTGTTTTACAAGGAATTTATTAGGCAACTGGGTTTCCAAGGATTTTCTGTGTAAAAGTACAAAAAAATTTTTTACAATGTTTAGAAACAATTTTTACTCCAGAGGAATTTGACTTATTAACACCGTACAGACGAAACTGGAATGGTATTTTACATTAAGACTTGTCAGTTGAAGCCTGACGTACCGCGAAGTTTAAACGTATTTGCAATATATTTTGAAGGATGATATTTTTGTCAGAACTTAAACATCTGGTCTTAAGCTCTGGTGATGCCATACTTCAGCAATTATAGCGTGCATATTTATACAGGGTCAGTTATCGAGGATAAATAAATCGGTAATACATTTCTGTTTCTAGTACATGTGTGCATATTTTTACTCTTTCTCTTATACTTAACTCTCACACGAACTTATACTAATGAATGTAATTTTACTTCGAAATCAGTAATATCTGGACTAGTGTTAACAACAGTGAAAGCAGCAGAACAAAAGTTTAATAAATTATTTTTAAAAATTTAGTAAAATATATATATATATATTACGGGTGGATAAAAGTCTGAAAACAATTGCGCAGTACAGCCTGCCACTGCATGCAACCAGAATTTTCTTCATTAAAAAGTTAATAAGTTCTTAGCAGCGATGGAAAATATCAACAAAGTATGGTCGTTTTCACAAAAGAATACACTTGCGTTACAGAATTTAAATAGTCCTTATTTTAAAGAAGCTTGAACGTTTTTCAACATCATGTACGTAATTGTAAGTTTTAGAGGCCTATGTACAGTTCGTACGTTTGATACGCGGAGGCAAGCGAGCGATAAGGTTCAGCTTGCTGCATTCTACAATAATAGCTTCCCTTCTATTCACGGCGCATTTAACTGGCGTACACTGCTTCCGATTCACGCATTTTTCTACGGGACTTTAACAGGCGACCCTACAATTTCATTCGCAGAAAGTTTGTAGTGAAGTCCATCGAATATTTCTTGTGTTGTTTTTCGAATCCGGGCGGTAATTTTGAAATTACAGCAATCTAAAAAAAAAAAAAAAACGTTTTTAGCCAATTTGAGGGGTCCTGAAATCATGTTTATAACAAGTGTGATGCAAAAAAAAAAAAAATAGAAAAATAATTTCAAGAGTTTGCTCTTTCCGTAGATGAACGAACTGAGAATAAGTTTAGCGCCTTCGAGCGGAGAAGAAGAATCGCGGTAGGCTACAACACCATTAATGCGCCACGTACATAACCCTCTTAATTTGTTACACACACTTGTGTCTTGTTTTAAGGTTCATTCTTCATTGTACAAGGAGTCTTCTCGTGAGCAACCAACGTTCTGATACTGCAATGTGTAAAGTCGGTTAAGAAAGCCGATAGTGAACCTCGGGTAAATTATAAGACCGTTATAGTTGCAGAATTAGTTATTGAAACCTTCAGTCCAGTTTAAAATGCCGTTGATGTCTGCCGTGAGTGAAATATGTTGTTCAGCGCTCAACATTGAAGTTTTCAGTGCTAGTGATGCGTGACATGAGGTGAGCATGGACCAGCTCCAGAATGAAGGGGAGGGAGAAACGGCAGATCCCCGAGAAAGTCCACCGACTAACGGCATCGTCAGGCACGATCCCTACGTGTGAAAATCTGGGGATAAACCCCGCCGAGGATCGAACCCGTGTCGCCTAGGTGATCATTACAGTTGAGAAGCTGTGGAATACCCAGAAAACTAATAATATAAGATGTTACGATGATAATTCTGAATGCCGCTTCCTTTATCTAGTGTCCCAATAAGGGCTTCATCAGCCTGAAATAACTACTAGTGCCGACTTTTGATAGGACTGTTAGCGAGTACAAAATTTTAGGATTAAACTTAACTTAATCTTTCCTTCATATCGATATTTCCTCGCAATTTCTCGGATGGAGTGTTAGTATATCACTTGAGACGATGCAATATATTAAGAAATTTATCCTACATTTCAGTTATATTAATATCGCGCTCTAAACTGAAGTCACTATGTTTCAATTGTACTCATCACTTACCATTTTATAGTGTAATCACTTATGGTATAAAAGTAAATTATCTAACCTTACTATATCCGGCGTCTTGAGGTCTCTGGAAAGGAAGTCCTAATTATATATTGCCTGGGCTACTGTTATTATAGTCCTTGTGTTGACCAATAGACGAAAACATCATTCAAACTCTCCTCCGCTATAAGAACATTCCAGCATTGCTTTACACTTGCAGGTAGTGTTTAAACTTATATTAAGTTATCAAGAACATTTGGTTCTCAAGGCCAGTGTTTACAACTTTACCGAAAAAAATACACTTATTTCTTCTCTCTGCATGCTTTCCTGTTACTGCTGAGAGGTAAGCTAAACAAAAGGTTATGAAGGTGTTAAAATAATGAAAAGTAAAAGCCTGAGAAGTATGGGAGAAACGATGAATTTTCGTACTTAAAAAATACGGACGGCAATTACAATGTCCTAAATTGTATTGTAGTACAAGCTGCCCCGACAAACGTTGTTTTGTCACATAAATAACTTATTGTTAGTGTGTAAGGATGTGGTATATAAGTGGAAGAGGTCTAATAATAAAGAAATTAATTAAAACATATTAATAATACAGCAGTGACACCTGGTGGGGATTGACTGGTATCAGTTCGTGGGGATAACTGATAAATTTTCACTTACACAGTTATCGACCAGGTTCTAAAATTATTAAATTAAAACTATTTACTAAACAATATCACTTAGGAGTATAAAAATAGATAGAAACCTATTCGCAGACTTACCGAATGTATATACAAAATTTCATTGAAATCGGTTAAGCCGTTTCGGAAGAGTATGGAAACAAACACTGTGACACGAGAATTTTATATATTAGAAGATATGCTCCAGCACATACATAATTTTAATATTGGAAGACCACTCTAGATTTAATAGATAAAATGTTTATTTAGATTTTTTTTTACTACACAATGATCAAAGTGCATTTTTGCTGGTTATAGAATTTTTTTTTCTTAGAACATTAACATTATAACTGGAACAGTACAATAAAAAACTTTTTCACTTCTCAAGATATATATATTCGAAAAACATTTTCATTCTCTTTGTACTGAAAGCCAAAGTAACCGTAAGATGAGTCAATAAGAACACGCAAATAAATAAAATTCGACTTTATCGCTTGATTAAAATACAACGTCTGAAAGACTTGTTCAAACAGATGGCTAAATTTGAAACTATAATATAGGCCCTAGCTAATGTTATAATCCATAAAAATAACGTCATGAAAGTATTTCATCGAGTAAAATCCTACATTGCAGAAGTATAAAACAAATACTTCTTATTCAAGTATAAGAATAGTTTTTCTGGCTTTTGTCGATAGATACTCAATTAACATTAGTTATGTGTATCGCGCTTGATTAAATTTGGTGAATGGTTATTTAAATATTAAATTTATTCGAAGAAAAGTTCATAACACAACCATTTGGACAGTGTTCAGACGGTTTGAACTAAATATACAAATGTAAAGTTAACTTACCAAGTATATATGAACTAAGAATGGTCAAATTCTGAAAAATGGTTCCTTGGATATTTCGTGTGATCCCAATTTTTTCATTCACCCTCCATTTTTGAAAGACCTTCACGTCACGAGCCAGATCATAAAAGTCAATTAATCATACTAAATACTTTACGTACAAGTTACCACTTTTTTAATGAAATTATAAAATACGGTTCCTAAGATAGCACATGTAATAGAAACACGTTAAAACGGCCGACATTTTGAGAAAATTATTATGCCACTAACGAAATGCACAAATGTAATTTCAGTTGACTATGTACTATATGTGTAACAATAAAGATAACATTTGGTAAGCAGGATTGACAATTATTTCGGGCCTGGGTTAAGGGGTTGGGGGTGTTGGGGGTTAAAACACACACAAAAACACACAGCACAATACACACAGACAAACAAACAGGAAGGTTATCTCATAATTCTATTTTTCTCCGAAAAATAATTTGAACATTTTCTACTTATTTGTGTTTGCGCTTAAGTTTAAGCTTCACTTGAGAGAACGCGATGATTGGTCACAGAGGTTAGTGTGCGTTAAAGTGACACCACAGTAAAAGAACTAAATATTGTACACAGTATTTAAATATTTATCGAGTGATACCCACATAAGAATAAATATAATCTAGTCGTTAAAAATGGTTCCTGGGTGTCGGTGGTAACGAAATGACCAACGTTGGCATGATTGACAAAGAAACGTTTTCCTTTATTCGAAACAACCTGAAGCTGAAGCTAACTAGTGATGTTTGATATAAACTTTACTAGCGTAGTTGACATCACGAAAACTAGATTACTCCGATTACGCTAGATGATATAAAGACATTTACATATCAATTTGCATGTCTCCTAAGGAATGCGATTTTTAATCCTAATTTGAAATATAGTTACCTATGTAAATATGTACTTTTTAAAAATTAAAGTAAAAATATTAATATTGCTTTGACAGTTGGCATTGATACTAATGTTAAACGATTTTTTTTCTCTGGTAGATACAGGGAAGGTATATACTTTGTGTGAGATAATGCTTGGATCGTACAAAAGTTTATTTCATTTAACGAGCAGCTGATCTTCATAAATTATGTACAAACTTAGAGTGCTTCAGGTTTGATATTTTCGATGCTGAATCAGCTACAAGGATTTTGCCTAATTCCACCCTTAAACGAGCACAATAGTATTAATTTAAATCCTGTCTTATATATATGTGTGTATATTTATACACACACACATGTATATATGTAAATGTGTGTGTGTTTGTGTGTGTTACAACCCAGTTTCCTATGTTAATGTTCACCGACACAATATATGCTTTCATGTGTAATCATAATATAAGACAAAATAATGAATGTGTACTCAACCTACAGAATTATTCACTATTATACAATCTCCGACAAAGAAATAACATTTATAAATATTTTTTGGATGGAAATTAAAACAAAATCTTGACAGCGTGATGTACTACCGCTCCGCTGTCGTGCAGAGAGTATGTGTCACAATGTTAATACTTAAGTATGAACGCAAAGAAACGTTTGTAACGCTAAATATAAGAGGAAACTCGCTAACAATAAACCAATATAAATTTAATGATTTAAAATGATATATACTCTCCTGCTTTTAACCCCTCGTGTTTTTTAGTATTTTGTTTCTCATCAGCGAAATCGTTTTTTCATTATTTCACACAGCGCAGACTTGATGAGTTATTGTTTCAGCTTATTGGGTTCTATTATTATCTACTGGCATACAAATATGAATACGCGCACATTCATACGCGAAACGCACGTTAATAACTTTATTCGTTTCGGTGATGAACCATTATCAGAGCTGAACACGTTTCGGTCGCATTTTTTTTTACATTAATTCGTAATTGAAATTTCGGAGCGGATTTTTACAAAACACTCGAGGGATACTTCTGTCGGTGTGCCGTAGGCGGCTAGTCCTCGGTTTTCATACGCCCTCTAATTTTTTACATGATTTTTATATAGAGAGTTGAACTTTGCTTTTAAGTGTAGCAGCGAGAATAATTAAATAGCATTTCATGTATTTTTAAGCGCCGACACTCTTCAGAACAAATTTACGTTTACTCGATTTTTGTATATTTTACGGCCGTTTTTAATGTTGTTATTTGATTGAAATTATAAGTAATGAAAAAACTAAACAAAAATAATATTGCCGTTAAGTTATTCGTAAGTTTTGACATATTTCTGTAAACGGTCTACAGGAACTAGTATTTACGGTACAATGCTATTTTCAAATTGCTTGAGATCAATAATAACGGAATCTTACATTAATTTGTCATGTATAATCATTTCTATAGAATTATAGGTTAACTTTCAAGAACTGGCTTGTAATGATTCTGCATGGTTAATTAATGAAAAATTCCATTATTATTTATGTCAAGCAGCATACCGAGAAAATATCCAATTCTTTGTTGAAGATAATACTTAAATATCATAAATTATATAAATTTTATGGCTCAAAAATTATAAACACAATAAAATTGTCTAACACTCCCCCTTAACAACTGAAATCGTAAAAGGTCATTAGCAAGTTCAACAGTGTCTGAATGCTTTGATTGAAAGAACACTTGTATGAGGGATAACAAAGCTAACATGAAGCTACTTAATATCTCATACTAGAAACAGCTTCAAGACAACTAAATCGTCACTGATTTTATTATAAGATATTAATAATTATTTTGGAGCAATAATCACGTATGGCTTTTAACTTTCAGGAATTCATTTACATTCTTAATATTTACCTTTTAATAATTCTTAGCAATACTATTTTAACAGCCTTTTAAATTGGTATTTCATTAAATAAAATATATTTCGTACTACTTATTTAACAGCAGTCACCGTCGTAAAAATTCCATCAATAATTGCACATATTTGTTGGCGTTTAAGGAAAACTTGACTAACACAAGCGAAGAATTATGTGTGTGTGTGTGTGTATATATATATATATATATATATATATATATATATATATATATATATATATATATATATATATATATTTATTTATATTTACATTTCTTTTATGTTATCACTGCTCTCACAGAATTATTGCCTAACAATTACAATAAAGCCCATACAATATGTAAAACACTTTAATATGTTGATATGTACAGTAAGTTGATATCTTTTGTAATGGAAAGAAATACACTTTGCATAACAGAATGTTTATATCGAATATAGTATCACACGAAAATGTCAATTTATGCGTATACTTCAAATGCAAATAAAACAAAAACTTCAAATTATCTTTCATGCACAGGAAAAGGGTTCTTCACGGAACTAACCACAGAATATTTACTTTCCAGTCCTCGTTATACACTGGAACAATTTCGTGTTACCTTCCTTTAGCTGACTTCAAGGTCTAAAACAAAGGATTCTTGTGGGGGAGGAACTCTGTTCTTAGATATTCCTTTGTGAAAATTTCCCCGAACGATACCTCATACCGGTTTTTTCGCAACTGTGTGTATGTGCGCGCGCACACACACGCCCAGCCATCACACACAGTCGCACGCCCACCTACATATTCCCTCGCTTTTTGATTCCGTCGAAAGAGGAGCTGTCGTGGGATGTCAGACGCATTGAAGAATTCTCCGGTCTTTCGCTTCCTCAGGCAAAGGGGTTGCAGGGGCGTCGGGGCGCGCAGAGGCTTGGACTGTAGAACAAAATTTGAAAGTCGTGAAGCGATTGAAACACGATGCTGAATATAGAACAAGGTTGGTAGGGGTTCCTCTTCACCGGCGTGGCTCCGTGGTCTGGCATTTCCTTCTCGAGAAACAAGTTTTGGCTAGATATTCTGCTTCTCCAGGCAGACAATTTCGGAAAACCGTACAGCCTGTGAACCACCAAAAAAAATTATCCTAATGTATTCACGTTCTGTTTAACAATATGAAACGTACAAACTACACTGTTACGTAGCGTGTAACGGGATTTTTTTCTTAAACATAAAAATGTTACAAATTCTTCTGCTCTTAAATAAGTCATACGCACTTAACACTTTTACAAGTAATTGAAGTAGTATACTTTCAATGTAATAAAGAATATAAGGGTTGGCTAAATGCTACTATTAATCTATTTTTATGCAAAGACAGGGAAAAGGTATTTACTATTTCTTAGCTACAACATCTTGCATTAAAAGAGAAGTTGGTAAGTTAAGACTTAAAAAACAATAAACACGACTGTGACTTAGCGAGAAATCATAATTAAATCAATACAATTTGTTGACCGTTAAAGTTGACTGAAATGGACATATATACAGAAACGTACTCAAGTTATAATGCGCACTCTACGATAACCCTCAACTAGCCTCATAAGTATGCACACAATCGATGACAATATTTGCAAAGTCTTAACGTATCATACATTTAACTGCCCTTGACTCATTAAATGCCAAAAAATTATATATAGGTACAATTTAATTCTTTTAAATACATACGAAATTAATTCAGATTTTAAAGAAGCCTTCGAAAAAGATAACTTGAGTTAGTATTCTAACTTTGACAATAAATGCCAACCAATATTTTATAAACTTCATTGCGTAAATGTGTATTAATTTTCACAAGTTTAAATTACAGATTATTTGAATTGCAAGGAGCCGTTCAGTGATAATTTTAGTACAGTTAAGTGATGCTTACGCAATGGATTTTGGTTTTTTCATATCTACGTGATTATTTTGATGCTAATTTTAATCCTCATTAAAGTATCTCGAAACTTCCGTAAATATTAGATATAAAATTTTTAGGGCTCACATTCCTTTAATTATTTAGATATTCTTTGACTGTCGCAAAGTCAAAACTTAGGCTTTATTAGAACTCTTAAAATAGGATTATATTATTAGCATACTTTCCGAAGTAAATTAGGCTTATGAGTTCACCTTTCTGTCTGTGTGCTTGTGTTGTAGCATATTACTCAAATTGTTTTGAATAATCATTATTTTCACTTATTTTATAATATTATTATTCATAATATTATTGGTTTTAACTAAACATTATTATTTTCACTTTTATTTAATGTTTGTTTACTTTATGCTTTTAGTTAAATTTTCTAAATTTATCTAACATGGCCCTTTCCTGAATAGCAGTTTCCTTGTTTAGTTCGTTATTATTTTACGTTTCTATTATAGCTAGGAAATGCATCCATAATATTTATTATATTTTAATAATTTTATTTTAAATTTATGAATTTTTAGTATAAGTTTTATATGTAATAAGTTAGTTTTAAGTTTTATGTATTTTGAATTTTCTGTTAAGTGCTCGTTTTTCGGACGTTAATCGTTCGGAGCGATCGTTGTTGAAAGTTTAAATTACTTCTGGTCCTTGACTTCGGAGCGAGTGGAAGCCTTTTGCGTGCCCTCGTCCGTCAGGTTGAGTAAAACTGACTCCAACATAATAATAGGCATTTATTATGGTCCAGAAGATAGTGTATGTCTTTTGTAGTCCAAGCAATTAAGAAGAGGCCTGAGTCCTACGTAATTTTAGCTATTTTAGTGTATTTAAGATCGAAAGACGCCGAGTCGCTATGACGGACGTCTGTGAGACGCCGCCATCTTGCGTGACGCAGTTCATTCCATACAGTGAAGCTAAAAATAAATTCAAGTACCTGATTTAATACACACACTACGCCTAAAGTATTTGAACCAGTTTCGTTGATTTTTGCAATTTGGACAGAAACCGTAGTTATACTTTTGGAGTTAATATGTTCAATTTTATATATTTTGCCTGCATACCCCTGAGACTAATGAACTTTTGTTCTTCGAAATCAAATTTCAGCAAAGCCGAGGGCAATGATGAAAACACGTTTTAGATGTTTGGAGAAAATGTTAATTTTTTTTTTTTTGTGATTTGGTGTGTATCAATCAAACATTAAACCGACTGAGAACCCTAGTATTGCAACAATACCACAAGGACACTTTCAAACTTTCGCCTATTGTTACATTGTATATACTCTATGTGTGATTTATTTTGGTCACATGTGCAGTCATAGATGTTGGCAGTTGGAAAGGTTTCGGATGCATTTGAGTTTAGATTCAAATTATGCAATTTTCAGTTATTTTACTCAGTCAGCGAATTTCCGTTATTTTACAGTAATTTCGTTTGTCTTCAAAACACTTAATCTTTTTTATTAAAATAGGGTTAAATTTTCAAACTGGATTTTGATTTATTGAATTTAATCTACACCTTGTTGTGTTGCTTGTTTTGGTTTTGTTTTGTTTCTGTGGGTCCTTTTGGAGTTGGTGAAGTCGTGGCAAGGTTGGCACCCTTGATAAGGAATGAGGAGGTAAGGTACCTACACCAAGGCTTTGTCACTGTGTCAAAATTTGTACACTATTGAATACACTTATCACACTTTCACAACAACAGCAAAACACATCACAGTGTATGTGTGTCTGTATATGTATATGTCTGTGTTTCCGTGTGTCTGTGTTGGTGTGTGTCTGTGTTGGTGTGTGTGTGCATGTATGTGGGTTGGTGTGTCTGTATGTGGGTTGGTGTGCGCGTCTATATGTGGGTTGGTGTGTGCGTGTGTGTGTCCTCTAAAATCTTTTGAACAAATGGACCGAATTTCACCAAATTTTGTACACATATATTACTTATCACCCTGAATGGACATATATATATATATCCTTTACGTCCTTTTCATATATTTAAAATGGCGGCCAGTTGTACATTTTTAGATAAAGCTAGCTATCTAAGGAAACTTATTGCATAGTTTCATCAAACTTGGTACACATACACTACAAACAATGCTTACTACATTTCTGCGAATTTTGTTTATTCCGTAATGATATTTTTAAAATGGCGGCCAAAATATTTAGCATAATATAACATATCTTAGGAAGCATTTTTCAGAATTATGTCTAACTTGGTACTGAAGTACTACATAAAATGCTGGCTTGACTTTCGTGTATTTCGTTCATTATATGTTCATATCTTCAAAACTGCGAAAATTTGTATATTTTTAGCATAGTATTATATCTTAGGAAGTATTTTTCAGACTTTATTCAAACTTGGTAAACAACCCATAATTCACTAAATACAAATTTGACTTCACTAATGCGTACATAATTAATCCTGTGTTCATATTTTCAAAATGGCGGCCAATTATAAATTTTTATATAGTATTACATATCTCAGGAAATATAATTCAGAATTTCATTAAGCTTAGTACACATATACAACATACAAAGCTAACTTAACTTTGTGCATGTCTATCATCCTCTGTTCATATTTTTAGATTCTTCAGAATGTCGTCAAATTTGGTAGGCTACACATATACTGCATACACAGCTGACCTTACTTTTGAGTATTCCATTAATCCTGTGTTCGTATTTTTAGAACGGCGGCCATCTTTATATTTTGGCATAGTATTACATAATGGTAACCATTTGTATAATTTTTGCATAAAATTCCATATGTGTTAATAATATGGTGGGGAGGGGGGTATTTCATCAAACTTGGAACACACACACTACATAGCTCACCTGAATTTTTTGTATTTCGTAATCACGTGTTCAAATTTGTGTAATAGCGACCATGTCATATTTGTGCATATTATGACATGTTTGGATAAATATTTAACCGAAGTTCATTAATTTCGGCGTGCATATTTTAGTAAGTTAGTTTACTGGACTTTTGTGTATTTCGTTGATACTTTGGTAATATCTTAAAAACTGCAATCATTTTACGATATTGAAAAACATCTTACAACATTTTTTTCTTCGTTTTAATCAAATTGGGTACTGGTATATTTTAACCTTTCAGGTTAACTTGCACTCACTTTGATGAAAGTATGTTTATCGGTTATGCTGGTAACTTCTTGTTTTCATTCGATCGTATAAGACCGTCCATTTTTAGTTTGTATTGTTATCGACGAAATAGTCCTTAATTTACTGTTTAAAAATATAGTTAATATATGACAATGTTATTTTCAAATGTTGTAAGCTATACAGAAGTAAAAATACAGGAATTTGCGCCGCCGAAATAAAAATTTAATTTTTATGAGAAACCACAAAATAATTAAAACCTCTTGTTTAAAAAATATATGTATTTTAAGGCGTGGTTTACAGTAATGTAAAGTTTTAATTGCCCTGATAGTTTCTAATATAACTCATATTAGGTAAACTAGCATTAAAATAACTGTAATGTAAAGACGAATTTGAATGCATTCTTTGTGCCATAGGTAAATGTAAATTAAAATTAATAAACGCTATCGACTAACTAAATATAATTCAATAATTACAAAACGAACAAATTAAAATTTAAAATAAATTAAAAATAATATTTCAAAGCTCAGGGTATTGAAAACAAATCATGGACAGTACAATTTTATTTAACAATCAGCGAAAAGAAAAGTTTTAAATCTTTGTTGAGCAGGAGGTACTAATTAACGAGCGTCAAGTTAAAAAAAAAAAACTTGAACGAGTCACTTTGTCAGTTGCTAAGATAACTAGCGCCAAGTCTTTAATACAAACGCAATTACAAACACAATTCCTTGCTGGCTATATGCAAAAGTGTCATGCACTACAGTAACAGTACGTAGCCAAAATGTGCAGCAGCAATATTTCTTTTAAGCCTTAGATATTTGCTTATAGTGTTTGTAAATGTTTAAATATTTCGCACTCATAGTTAGTAGAATTGTCAAATTCCCATAAGGAATAAAAAATATTATCTACCTTTTTTTATGTTAACTAAACGAAACAGCCATACACATGATTACGTGGTGACTAACAATTAATACATTGTACTATAAGATTTTTAAATTTTTATAAGATACGAGTCTTACTTTAGCAGCGTAAAAAAAATTCAATTCACTTTCAAAATTTTTAAATAAAAAGGTTTCATCAAAAACTTACAAAATGTCATTAGAGATGAAATATTAATTACTTTTTGAAAACAATTCAATACATAAAAAGGTACGGTTAAAAAATTTACAGCTTAAGGTTCCCGACATATGTGTATTCCTTTTTTGTAACCATCTTAAGTTTCAAACTCTCGTACACAAGGATTCGTAACGCTTATACATTGGTTAGTAATTTTAATTATTTTTAGGCTTCACCTTCACAAATATAACATTTTCCTAATTGTATTTAGTTTTCAAAACCATTCTGTCTGGAAAAACTTATTTACCTTAGATATTCTTTACGCAATAGATGTTTTATTTCATTTCTTTGTTCATTTTTGATTGATTTATATTATTGTATATTTTTAGTGCACCGTTTATATTAAATGTTTTCAGGTAAACCGAATACTGATTGACGTAAATTATCACATTGAGTATAATGTGAATAATCTTACAGACATTTTATGCTATTTTGAAAGCTTTTATATATTTTAAATACAAATTTATAATTTTCTTCTTATATTTTCTTACTGATATTCTTTTTTAACGTTTATTGTCAAAAACTTATACAAAGGCTTCTCGTTTAAATTAGTACTCTATCAATACATAACATAGGAAATAATGTTCACGTTTCAAAACGAGACAAATTCTATAAAGTACGGCAAGTGTAAGATTTGTCATTAATACGTTTTTAACCTGAAGGAGTTTACAAATAATTTATGTTTTTCTCTGAATGCTGTGAGTATGAGTCCAAAAATTAATGAAATACGCAGATACGCAGACAAAGGTGTTAAAACACTTTAAAAATATGCACCCGCCCTTCTTTAGTTTTTACCGTTGTCGATAAACTGAAGTTTCCACGGAAATAATGGCCGCCAGACGGTCGCCATCCCGACCACTCAGAGGCGGGGTACATTGTGTGGTCTTCGGGTAGAAATTGCCTTTGAAGAAGTGGAAAGGACCGCGTAAAAAACTAAATGGCCCTCGAAGCGGCAACAGTGGAAATCAATAAAGTGATAGCAATTTCAGCCTGAGATTTTATTTCACTTGGATGAGCGATTTCAAGAACAGAATCCCCCAATTTAGATAATGACTTCCTCGTGTACCCCGCTGGGAAAAGGATTCTTTTCATGAAATATAATAGAAGGGGAAAATTATATAAAACATTTATCTCAGTCAATTTAGTCGCTATGGTCAGCGGGACGTCCTGCCTTGGGGCACAGGAGGTCGAAGTGAGAAATACAGGATGACTAGAAACAGCAGAACTGTGTGCACACCACGGGAATTCTGGGCCAAATTAGAGACGAAAATGTAAGTGACGAATTTTGAACGACATTTTGCGTGCACAATGTGGCAACACTGCACGGAGGAAGCCGCCTCTTGTGCTCCACGCCCAGGTATTATATTATGTATGGTACCTCAAGTAAACGTATAGTCATGTTCGAAGTACTTGTGATTTTAAACTGCATCCATAATATACAGGTCAGAACAGGAATTGTGAGATAAGGAAGATACCTGTGGAGCGCAAGAGAGGACTAACTATACTCTGTCCACTTTAAGCTTGCAGCAGAAATAAAAATTGCCAACGAAATAAATCTAAGATATTCAATTACATATTGATTCCTCACATCGTGATTGTGTCGTAACACAGTTTCCTTGTATTTTCCAATATTTCAAATAAAACTTATGCTGTGCAAATTTTTATTGTATATTTTTTTAATGATCTAGCTGCAACCTTAGAATGGATAGAGTATAACTACAGTGCAGTGTTGCCACATTGTGCATGAAAATGTTGTACAATGTTTCGCGACTAGCATTTTCAGCCCAGGATTCGCGTGGTGTGTTTATAATGCGGTTGTTGCTGGACGTCCTACATGTCTAGGCGTTCTGGCGCAGGCGTCTCAAGTTGGCAGCGCTGCAGGGTGGAAATGTGTCCTTTAGGGCGTTCACGAGTAGGAGAACATTTTAATTCTGTGTGGTTTAGAAGGAGGTTGATGAAAGTAGGGTGGTACTTCGCCGTCTCCCCTGGAGTCCGGCGCGACCGAAAGGTGAATTAAAACACTTGGGCGTGTGCAGACTGGACGAAATTAATACCGACTGGGAGACGGGAGCGACCCTGTGGGCCAGGAAGGAGGGGGAAGGGGGTATTTTAATGGAAAAGTCCAGTTCCAGCTCCCAGATCTGATGATGACTTCCGCAGAGACGCTACTCAAGTCCCGCTGATGGAAACTGTTGGCTGGAAAAAAAACTGTGAACCCACTAGCCACATTTAAATTCAAATTTATTGCAGAGCGACGCGCGTATTACACATTAGTTACTGTTAACATTTTGTTTTGCAATACGGTGTTGTATTTTGGAAGCACCACTTATTGTAAATAATTTCATTGTTATTATTTTCATCTGGTATCACTTATATTTCAATTTGTAATTTAAAATAATTTGCCTGTCTATTAGTTAAATCTAATTTTCATCTTTATTATTCGAAATAATTGTTTTATGTAAATGTAATATTGCGATTGACTATCCTTTCAAGTTTTATTGTAAATGAAATTTAGTAATTTCGGCACACTTTTTATACGCCATTTAGAATTCAAGTGTTCAAACGTAAAAATTATAATTATATAATGATTAATAAAACTTTTACTTCCATGTCCTTCAGTCGAAATGGATTTATTTAATATGCGAAGTATTTGAGGAAACGTGTGTAAGAACGTGATTTATTTACACGATTGTTTTATATCATCTGAGCTATTACGCAGTTGGCAAACTTATCGTCTAAAAGATCCGAATGGAAGAAACTTTCAGTTAAAAGAAAAGAACTGATCAATTACTCAGGTATGCCAGTATCTGCATAAGTCTTCGACATAAATTAGAGTACATCAGGGTTTGTCACATTTATAAGTGCTTTAAAGCGCTAGCAGCATACGTAACTATATTCTTGATACAATCAGCTAACTGGTTTAAGGTTACGATTTTACATCCAGTCAAACTGTAAGGTGTGGTAACTACGGAATGTTAGCAAAGAGTACGATCATAAGTGTACATTTATTAGCTAATTAATAGTTCCTAAGCCTAAATTCACGGCGTTGACATTTTTTCTAGTGTTAAAAACTACTCAAAATTTTATTCATAAAAATCTCTTTGATTTTACGGTACATGTTTCGTGATGCCGCTTGTATTTTAGCCAATATCACATATTATAAATTCTATTGAACGCGATATCTAAGTTTTACGTGACTTTGATGGATAGAAAATTGTCGGTTGACTTCTTTCTACGAGTTCGAAAAAATATTTTCTCAACAAATGTAGTTTAATATATAAAGCTGAAATGTTTTATTAAAACATAATAAACTAATCATGTAATACTTAAAAATGGTCAAAGAAAAATTAATATGATTTCTTTATATAATATCCACATCGGTGATAAGGGGTCGATTTCCGTCGAAGTAAGGTCTCAGTGCTTGCACGTCGGACACCTGGATAACGTTGCAAATGGTCTTTGAATTTTTTCGACATTTCATCTTTGTTCTCAGACTCACCTCATATTACCCACATCAGTTCTTCAGACTTTCCAGCTAATAATTGAAAGCAATTTCTACTCCAGTCCTATTTTAAGAGCGTCAATTGTGCTGTTTTAATTTTATTATTTTTTCCTAAATTTTTGTATCGTCAATACTGATGTAGCCTTGTACTGAGATGCAAACTAAAATAAATTAGTAAAGTTCATTCAACCATCCATACTACACACACCGTCATTTTGCGATAGTTCATGTTTACATTTCAGTAGCATATTGGTCGCACATGGAAAATGCACATGTCGTTTTATTGTCATACTTAAAGTAATTGTTTTTTACGCAGTAAAATACTTTGCTCTTTTATCGGATATCTAGCTCTCCTGGCTGACAAAATATTTTACGGCAGTAAGTAGTACAGTGTGAGCTCAATAACAAGTCTTAGTGACATAGATATTTACAATAGTGGTCTATATTTACTTTAATTAGCACAGAAAGCAGAGTTAAATACAATTTTATAAGTTTTTAGGCTAACACTGCCAAGCGGTAACTAATGAGCATTGGATTCGCAATGTCTTATGTCTGTGAAGCAACATTGCACAACATATATATTTTATATTAAAATCCCCCATATACTAGTGGTACCGTTCCTGGGCTTAAATAAGAAAAATTTAAATTATTCAGTCTGACTTTTTATACAACTTGAAAGTTTATCTAAAATACCCGTAACATGAAACACTCGAGTTTGTTTTGCAAGGATATATATTTGCATATTTATTTATTGGATACCAATAACAAACCATTTAGTCTACATTGAATATATTTCCGTTTTATAACATCTATTTTCAGAACATAAAACTTTAATGCTGCTACTTTTCAAGATGCTCTTAACAGCGTTACGTATCTCTGAGACACTACTGGAAAGTCGACTGTACTGCATGTGTCTCTATAACGTTGATTTTTTCTTTTATATCTCGGGAAACACCGTAATAATAAATGTGCATATTTTTAGCAAAATATACGTGTGCTGAAAAGGTTTAAAACTCTCAATTAACAAAAGTAAATATGTACTTCTCCTTTATTAATTAAATTAATAAAAATATAACCAACAAGGCAATCTAATTTAAAAATAAGAAAGACTGATATTTTAATGTTATTTTATTAATAAACAATGACATTCCCGTGTTCTCGTTAGCACAATGTGTTTACGGAACAAATATATGAGGCGTAGTTGTTGATTTTTATTTTGTAAGGTGTAAATATCTGTCCATTTTATTTCACTGTCAATTAAATAATAGTACTGTGCGTGTGTGACCAAGCAAAATATATGTATATAAAACATTAAAGAAAATAAATATAAGACATAGGACTTCTAATGTGATTACATTGATCTATGATAAATCGGAAGTAAATGAGTAACTATTATGTGGAACTATCAGAAATAGTTAAAGTAGTGGTTATAATAACTTTTTTAATAAAAAAACGCAAAATATCGATATGGAGAACGTCTTTTAGTCCGCAACTGGTCCATCTTTATTATTTACCGTAACAGTGTGATGTATTCTATTTATGTTTATGGTTTAAAATACTGTGACTAAAATTTACAGCTACTGCTTCTTCAATGGCGGATGTATACTTATCCTGAGCCTACAGATTCTGCACTTGCAGTGTAAATAGATACGTGGTTAGAACTGCTGTATTCATGACACGAGACAATTGTGTTGAATATATTGTGTTCAGTCTTTAAACACCAAAACAACCGACACGACACACATTTAAGTGCTAATTTGGTTGCTATTATGGTGACCGCGGGTTTTCATCGCTTCTACACATTATGATGTAATCTAAAATTTTGAAACATTACGACTTTACAAGACTTTGAAAATATGTAGTTATTGTACAGGTAATCAATCACGTGTGCCTTATTTGTTTGGTTAGTACCAAATTAAATGTTAGCAAATGCAAAATTATTTTCTTTAAGTTGACACATGATTAAGAATTTACAATATATTGTGAGCAGTTGAAATATTGCCATTATTTAACACTTTGACCAATGTCATGTGGTATTAGTTTGTTATGAAGTTTCGTATGAAAAATAAGCTAATGTATTCAATTTTTTAATATATTCATATAAGTCATTTTAGTTACGTGCATATATATGAACGATGTAAACATTACCGAATAATTTAGTATATGAAAAAATAACGTAATTAAAAAAACTAATTTTAATTAAAATACAGTTACATAAATCTTAAATTTGAAACAATGTTTTATTTTCACTGTTTTATCATAAGGTAGGTGTACCAATGGCCGCCCGTGCCCGCAAGGTGGTTTGGTGTGCGATTTCGGTAATAGTTTCTAGATGAACCACTAGATGTCTCCTGCTACTGGTACGGTGTTCCGATCTAGTATACACCGTAAGAAACGAAAATCACAAGTCAAAAGACGGCCAAGCTACGACGCCATTAGTCAAGTCATGAAGTACGTGGGTCGTGGTTTATTATTTGTGCTCGAGTAGACGATTGCAATAAAAGTAAGTAAGTATACAAATAAACATATGTTGTTATATATTTTTCTTAAAGCTTGGTTTATGTGCTTTATGTTATTTAAAGCATCGTCAGTGTTCTTTAGAAAATATTTACGTGAGAGGGGTTATTGTGTAATAAAATGTGATTTTCTACTAGGTCCCCAATGTGGCCATAGTGGGCCACCTTGGGAACCTAGTGGGCTACCTTAGGAACAGCTCATTGTTGACACTGTTAGGGCTTGTTGTGTTATGTTTTAAAATTTAATGTTAAATCTTTCCATCCATGCATTAAATAAAAAGTTATTGCGAATTAACAAAAAAAATAAATAAAAATGTTAAAAGAGAAGTAACTTTTGGCTATCTCATACCTTTATAACTTCGGCTTCGTGCTTAGTAAATAAATGGTCGGATAAAAGAGTTGACAAGTTTTTTAACTAAACAAAATAATTGCAATAATTATTTGTGATTGCAGAAACATAGGCACATTTATAATATTTATTCAACCTCACAATTGCTATTTTAGTACTTTAGTTAACTCAATAATTTCTTCGTGTCTTCTGTTGTGTAACCTTTTTTCACTGCATGAAAATTATTAATAATAACTCCACTTAAAACTTTACTTATTTATGTTTCAGATCAAGATGGTCAAGAGGTTAGGAAAATGGACTCAAGAACAGCTATCACAAGCCATGGATGCAGTCCTGAAAGGAAAAAATGTCAGTAAGGAAGGCAGCTGAGATTTCTGGCATTCCTAGAGGGACACTCAGGAACCATCTAGCATTTAACAACACTAACAAGATCACAGGTAGGCCTACTGTTTTGTCAGTTCATCAGGAGACTGAGCTTTGTAGGAGAATCCACAGACTTGCAGATGTAGGTATGTCTATTACCCCGAAAGTGCTTAAACAAACATTGTATAATTTTTGTTCCTTAAACAACACTAAGCATCCTTTCAACATAAACATGGGGTCAGCTGGCAGGAAATAGCTCCGGTTGTTTCTATGTAGACACCTTGATGTCGCCAAAAGGAAAGCTCAGTATTTGAATCCGGCTAGGGCCCAAAAAACGCAATAGATACATTGTTAAAGATAATTTTAAAAAGTTGAATTGGATGTTATGCAGAAGCCAGAATGTATCTACAATGTCGACGAAAAGGGAAATAGACTATGTTTACACAAACCTCAAGGTGTATTGGCTCGAAAAAGGGCAAGATGTGTGCATAACATAGCTTCGGAACATGGTGAGTAGGTAATCATCGTCTCATGTGCTAATGCTTTGGGACATGTTATTCCCCCAGTAATACTCTACAAAGGTGATCGTCTGCGACCAGAATGGTGTGACAACTTACCACCTGGGAGCAAAGTCTTCATGACCCCAAAGCGTTCCATGAATACAGACATTTATAAAGTGGCTTTTTCATTTTGCAGAATACAAAACTCCGGATCCTGCACTTTTAATTTTTTTTGGCGCATGTTAACATTTGGATGCAAATATTGTGCATGCAGCAGATGCTCTTGATATTACATTATTTTGCCTGCCCAGCAATACGGCTCATGAACTCCAACCAATGAACAAACGTGTTTTCAAAGCATACGAGTTACATTGGGATGATGAGGTAATGTTGTAGTGAACGCAGCATGCTCATAGCAGAACGATAGACAAGGATGAAGTTAGTATTGATAGGAGGATAAGAAGAAGTCAGTTCGGAAAGCTTTTCTCACGAGCATTGACGAAGTCGGCTACACCTGCTAATGTTTATTCGGGTTTTCAGGCAACTGGTATCTACCCATACGACCCATCTGTGATTACTGATGAATCTTTTGCACCTAGTGAAGTCACTCACAGACCTGAAGACAGCTTAATGACAGTCAACTGTAATCAAGAACCACAATAACACGGCTCAGTTCTTGGCGAAGTAAATCACGAGCGTTCAGAATGTGTTGAACTGAAACAAAAAAGAAAACAACAGACTGCAAAGAAACCCCGGAAAAGATACCAGAATCCCCAGATAGTGAAAGTTCAAATGCTGCTAGTGCTGTTTCTGTTCATGACTCTACCTCAGAAAACTTAGTTATCAGTGAGTCTGGAGAATATATTATTCCAAGTGAAACATCGCCATCGCTGTCTGAACTGTTCAGTACCCCTGAAGCTTCTGCGAAAAAATGTGTAAAACCAAGGAAAAAACCCTCAACTACCGTGCTCAGAAAGTTGTGGTAAGCTTGTTTCAATCCAAAACACAAACCAAGGCTACAGAAGACTTACAGGTCAAACGAAACATCGCAGAGAAACAACGGAAACGTCTAATATCTGTGAAAGAAAACACACGTCGAAATACAAAAGGAAGCGGGAGGAACAGAAGCAACAAGAATATGTGGCTATTGAAGTTCGTCCAGGTATCAGTGGGGTAGCAACAGCAAAACAGGCAACAAGTTATAGTTGGTATTGTCATTTATGTAAAGTGGACAAAGTAGGTGACATGCGATTATGTAATCAGTGCATGGGATACGTTCATGAAGATTGCGAAGGTATAACAAGCGAAGACAAAATTCCAAACTTCATTTGCTCATTTTGCCAAGATTCCGATTAATTTTGCTAAAACTGTATTTCTATTAATATGTACTCGAGTGAATTACTTATTAAATTTCAATCATAGGTATCTTCCTTAAACATTTCTCACTCAAAGAAATTATTTTTCTAAAATTTAGTATGTTTTTATAATGCTTGTAGACAGTTTTCATACTTATTTTTTTTTGTGCACGTGTATCACACCATATGTTATAAATCTTGTTCATGCCAATCATACAAATTGTGAACTTTATACATGGGTCATCTTAGGTAAACTTTGCGGGCCACCATTGGATCACCATGTACCAAACATGGTCCACGTGTAACATTTTAAATAATTGTAAAATAAAATGGAAAATGTTAAAATTATTAAACATATTATGGGTCGTTGCAGTTATGTATGGGTTAATGTATACTTTCTCAAAATTTGGGAATTCTGTCTTGCACCAGGTAATTTGTAAAATTAGGCAAAGCTTAACTGCGGCCACCTTTGGTACACATACCTTATTAAAATTGTCCATATGTGTATGAAAATATCAAAATATATTAACAACATTACTAGTGCCGTGAGAGTTGAATTTAAATAAAATATATATCAAACATCTTCACTAAATAAGAAAGCATTATTTTTCTTATAAATGAATTAAGATTTAAACAAAATATAATTTTTTTTTTGCAATAGTATATAAACTGCACTGTATTTGGGTTTAATATTATAAATAATAATTAAGAATTTGTAAAATAGTGTACTTATAAAACAATTTATATGTGCGTTATATGTGGTGAAATATGTTCGTTCCTAAGCAACTATCTGGCAAATAAAAAAGTATTTCTTACTAAACAAGGAAAAGCATTATTGTATATTAAATCACAAAAGTTTATTGTTTTCGTTTTAATAGCCAATGAAAAATACGTTTCATTTTTTGGTGATTTCGGAGCATCAGATGGTGTTTTGTATATAGCTTCAGAATACGGCCCCTTTCCCAGCCCCTAGGTGCTGCGTTTGCAAACGACGTGAAGAGAAATAATTCAGAACGTTCACTTCCAAAGAAACATGTTATTCAGTTTGCTGAAAGCCACATATAACGGACTAGGTAAATCCTATGCTGCAGGAGACACAAGCCACGCAGAAGTAGTCCTTTGCGAGCGTGGAGTGTGAAGGACGTTCTAGATTATATTCGGATAAGGCAAGGGACGCGCAGTAGAGGGTGGAAACACAGGAAGGCGAGGAGAGACACCTCGGCAACTGGACTTCCAACTCGCACAACCCCTGCCAC